>JASFCY010000160.1:0-15946 GCA_036940585.1 Cyathus olla
TATTGTAGAGACAGACATATTAGACTATATACTTGGAGCAATCCTCTCCATCATTGCTGACAATAAAGAAATTTATCTCATAGCTTTTTATTCCTGCATCTTTACAGCCCCAGAACTTAACTATAATACTCATGATAAAGAACTTCTTGCCATCTTTGAGGCATTTCAAGTATGGAGATATTATTTGGAAGATTTAGGATCTTTAATTGATATGGCCACAAACCATAAAAATTTGGAGTATGTTTCCACCACCAAAGTCCTTACTCAGTAACAAACTTACTGGTCAGAGTATCTTTTATAGTTTGATCTTGTTATCTGATTTTGTCCAGACAAATTGAATACTAAACCTGACTTTTAACTAGACAATGGAATATCTACCCATAAATAATTATGCTAAGGTAAATCCACACAACTTCTGACCTGTGTTTATTCATGGACAACTTGCTACATCTATTTGTACAACTGCTTTCATTACTCCAGTACTTCATGCATCTATTATTATAGATGTTGAATAATACCATTGTGATATCCTAATCTCCATATCCCTTGATTCTATCTCCACTCTTTACCTTGTATTTCCAGAACATTGCTGGTTAGTCAATGATAGAGATTTCTTCTGACTTAACAATAGAATCTATATTCCAGACCATAATAATCTCTGACTTTGTATCCTTCAGTACAAGCACAACTACATTCTATTCAGACATCTAGGTTAGAACAAGACTTTAGATTTCATCCAAAGGGAATATATATGGCCTGGACTTTATATATTCTGTTACAAGTAATCTGGCATTTCTCTTTCAGGCAGTTGATTTAGACTGCTTTAGAATATTCTAGGCCACATTGTCAAAACAATAAGAGGGAGGAGATGATATAGAGAGCAGAAAAGTGAAGTTGAGGAGCACTGACACAGACACAGACACAAAATGGGGTGAAGAGAACTTGTTGTCAACTACCAAAATACAGAGTGCTTATATACTGGGAGAAGAGTCTAGACTATATGATAGTAACTAAGTAATAATCACAGATGTGATGGTAACCAGGTGATGATCAAAGATGTGATGGTACATCAGAGATGTGATGGAAATTACCAAGGCAACCAACAAAGCTGTGTAACCCAGAACAATCCAGACCAATCCAGATATAGCATCCAACACACATAGCTCCCATCTAGCAAAGATTGATACTGTTCATCAATCTTTGATTAAATATCTTTTGATCATTATTTCTTGATTATTATTCTCTAATCATTATTCTTTGATCATCATTTTTCCTTAATACCAAGTAGATAATTGTGTATATATACTTGGAGTTCTTTAGTAGCAATTTTCCAGTTGCTTATTTTGGACTTCAGACTATATCTGTGCTTTCTCTGTCCTTGCATCTTGCTCTCTGGGTTCTTTATTTGATACATTTATAAAAGAGTATTGTAAGTTCTGCACTACTTGTCTGCATTCTAAATTACAGAGATATTGTTTATATAGAACCCTAAAGCAGCTTCCTATTTCCAAATATCCATGAAACTCTATCTCTATAAACTTTATCAAGAAGTTGCCTTTATTTGGAAATAATAAGTATGACTCTATTCTTGTGGTGGTTGATTACTTATCTAAGTAAAGTATCTTTATTCTGATACTCACTATCTATACTTTCTTTGATCTTATTTAGCTCTTCATCTGCCACATGTTCTTTAAGCACAGTATTCCATCTCATATCATCTCTAATTGTAGCTCAGAGTTTGTTTCCCATTTCTTCAGGTCATTAGATACTACATTGAATATGACCTTATATTTTACCTCTGGACACCACCCTAAAGAAGATAAACAAATAGAGTGCACTAATTAGACCCTGGAACAATATACCCATACCCACTGCAACTATCAACAGGACAATTGGACAGATTTCCTACTTTTCACCAAGTTTGCTTACAATAATGCTATAAGTACAACTATAGGTATTTCTCCTTTTTTTGCTAACAAAGACTATAATTCTAGTATTATAGTTCATCCAGAAAGAGATCTTTCCTCTGCTAGAATATGTGAGTTCACCATCAACCTTGACAAACTCCATTAGATACTTCACTCAGAGATGGCTGCCATATAATAACAGTACCAAGATTCTGTCAATGCATATTGCATTCCAGCTTCTGAATTCTCTATTGGTACAAAGGCCTTTATCAAAGCTTAATTCTTTTGTTCTACATATCTGGTGAAGAAATTCTCTGAGAAATACCTAGATCTATTTGAAATTATAGCATCTTCTGGTACTCATTTATATATCCTACATCTTTCTAACTGTCAAAACAACAACAACAACAAAGAGATGATATGAGAGGTAAAAAAGTAAAGTTAAGAGAAACAGACACAGATACAGATACAAATGGGATGAAGAGAACTTATTGTCAACTACCAAAATACAGAGTGTTTATATACTGAGAGAAGAGTCTAGGCTATATGATGGTAACTAGATAATGATCAAAGATATAATAGTTCAACAAAGATATAATGGAAATTACCATAACAATCAACAGAAGCTATGCAACCTAGAACAATCCAGACCAATCTAGATATAGCATTCAATAGGTACATCAAAGATGTGATGGAAATTACTATAACAACCAATAAAGGCTGTGCAATCTAGAATAATCCAGATCAATCCAGACACAGCATCCAATACTAATAACTTCCAATCTGTTTATCCTGTCTTCCATGTATCTATGCTAGAGTCTGCAGTGGAAAACACAATCCCTAGCTGAATAATTCCATCTCTATCTCTGGTTAATATTGAAGATAAAACCAAATTTGAAGTTGCTGAAATACTAGACTCCAAAGTTGATTACTGACTACATTGTAAGCTCTGATACTATATCTGGTGAACTGGATATAAAGATATGGATAAAGAATTCTCATGGCTTCCAGCAACAGAATTGGAATACACTAAGGACTTACTTGACAAATTTTATACTAAGTAATATTCTGATAAGCCTGGTTTCATGGAAACTCTTTCTTAAATATTTTTCTCCAAGTTATTTCTAACATATCTCCAATTTTTGTCATTCAATTTTCTTTCAAAAAGACCAAAAACATTTCATTTTAAGAAATTATATGTATATATATTACTGAGTTCCCATTGTCTGGAACTCCTCTTTTTTATACTCCATGAACTCCTCTCTACCTCTGGAATTTCTCTATATACCTTCAACTGAGAGACTGCCACCTTATCTATCTTCATTTTCTCCCTTTGTGGCTTCTCTTCAAGTTTCTGCTTTCTTCTCTCCCTTTCTTCATCCTCCATTATAATCTGCTCTATCTCCCTCATTTTCTCCAAAATCTTTACAATCTCTGATTATTCAACTAGAGCTTTAAATATTTACTCTAGTATACTTGCACCTCCTATTATCTCTATGAGAATAAGATGGAGGTAGTATTGGAGTACTCTCCAAGTAACTCCCACTGTATACATTTTCTTCCTCATTGACTTTATATCTGTCATAATTCTTGACAGTGCTGAAATGGGGTGTCTGGTTCTGACTTAGAAGCAAAATGCTATGACTTTATGATTAAGCCAAATACTACTTCTAACTCTACACAAACTCTTCTTAAAATTGTGAGTTAGTGGGATGTCTTTATAATCTATCAGTATCAAATAGACTAAGTATTTCATTGTTTAGACTTTAAAATATATATAAGTTTAAAATACTAAAATGCAAAATTTGAAGTAATATTCTCAGTACTACCTCTTTATCAAAATCCTATCTTTATCCTGAGTAAACATCCCTTGTGCTTCTTAAGCCAATATTAAAAACTCTTGAATCTCAAGTTCTCAAATCACTTTCTTAGTATTTAAGATACTTAGATTCTTTAATTATACAAAACCAAAAAATCTCTTTTATTTCTCTTTGAAATAGAAAAGCCCTCTGTATCACTACTCACAGCTACTCTCTTAGTACTTAGGCTGGAATAGGTGCAATTCTGCTTGCTTTTCACTCTCCAAACTATTCTACTTATATATAAATTGAAGAGACTGAGTATAAACAAGTTCCCAGACCTAAAACTACTAAATATATACAGATAAAACAGATTTGTAATGTATCTTTGTCACCTCTGTAAGCAGCTGAGTAAGCCTGAAGCTTAAAATAGTCTGGCTAACTAAGATCTTAGTAATCTTTTTCATAACCATGTGGAAATAGGTTTTATTATTGCTATTCTGGGTAAATCCATTCAAAAGTCTGATGTTTTAGGTATTTTTGCTGTTTCTTCAGTTGGATTGCAGAAATTTCATTTGGATTTATCAGTGAATATCTTATGCTTAGTTATAGATCTAGAACGAGTCCAAGAATATCTAAATCAGTCAAGAATTGAGCTCTGTAAAAATTCTTTAATTTTCTTTTCTTTGGTATATATTTGGTTTTCTTTGAAATTTAATGGGTTTTTCTTATTCTTTTATGGTAATTAATTTGCAAATAATATGCATACATTATTCTCTTTTAATTTGAGCTGCAGAGAGTAAAAACTCTGCTGAATATATTTTTATTAAATATTTCTTTGTCTTTTTGAGTATTTATTTACTAACTTTACTGATTTATTTATTTGTGCAGTCACACCACTCTAAATTTTTACTATGCAATGAACTTATCTATAAATATTTACTTATTATCTGGGATTCCTCAATGTGTATAAATAATATATTGTGATTTACAAAAATATGCAATTTTATGCCTAGATGCATATAAGGCATTACAGTACTGTGATATTGTTCTGAATAAACTAATTGATACAGTCAAGGACTATAATGATACTGTCAGAATTCTGAGAGCTTCTTTTTAATTGTATCTTCTAATGATACTCTTCCTTTATCTCCTCATTTTCTTTATCCTCCTCCTATTCCTTCTGCTCTACTCTCTTCCTCTTCCTCAAAAGTCCTGATTCTCCAATTTTCAGAAATCTGAACATGGGTGCTATATCCTTCTCTATTAAGTACTTATACTTCCTATAACAATATAAGTTATAGGAAGAGTAATCACCTGTCTTATTCCCAGTCTAAAAATAAATGTTAGGAAATAAGAAAAGAAACAAAAGAAAAAACTTATCTTTGGAAAAAAGTAGCCATGGCTGCTTTTTCTATACTTAAAGTACCTATCATTTTATTCTAACTTCTTAAACCTCCAATATTCCTCTGGTATTGGCCAAGATTTCTTATCTGACTAAGGTCTGAACAACCTCAGTTAATCTGCCATTGGAGATAGTCACATTATCTACTTTTTCTTTTCACCAGTTGTCATCTTTGCCTTTTCTTTCAATTACTCCAATGCCTGACTTTCTTCTATCTATTTCTCTTCTGCTATGTATTCCTCTGCCAAATGCATCTCTTCCTCTGCTGCTTACTTCTCTGCCAATTACTCCTCTATCAATCAGTTCTTTTCTGTCACTACCTATAATGCTACTACATATCAAACATTATCCCCATCATCATCAATTATTTAATAATCCTCTTGCTTGGACTCCTTGGACATAGAAATCTCAATAGAATCATTATAAATGTAATCTTTGATTGCAAGTACATTGTTAATGGTTGAAGAAAACATGTTTATAGAATTTAGTATGTTAGGCTGGAGTTAATACAGAGAATGATATGGTAGTAGGTTAAGAGTAAAGTATTCTGGACTCAGTCTTTTGTTTCTAAGTTCCTTGGCCGTATCCAAGTATATTCAAGTATTTCCATGGTTAAATTTTCTTGTTTAACTTTTAAAGGTCCTCAAAGACTTGAATCTAAAGGGAGAATACTATTATAATCATATTAGTCTTATATATATCCTCTATCTTATCTCCATCTATCTTGACATTCTCTAACTAACCTCCAATTCTATCTCCTGTATTACATTCTATCTACAAATATTTCTCCAATCCATTCCTATATATACTGGTTATTGTTTACTTGTTCTTTTAGTATAGTCATCTCATTTTACATTACAAACAATTCTTCTTATTTATTACTTATCATTATTCTTGTGGTATTCTTCATCTTTTTCTAGATTGCTTATTACAAGTTTTACTTATTTCATGCATTTTTATCTCCATGATATGATTCTTGATTTCAGTTACTGGTACAGTATCTAATATTATATTTTCTTATATTTTCCAATATCTTGGAGAATCATTTGTATATATACTACTCTATACTCTGTAATACCTTAGTTTGAAATCAATAATATTTCTGTGTTACTTCTGCTTCATCTTAGACTTTTCTAAGTCAACTCCTGTATCTTCTATTTATCTCCAACTTCATAATATTGATCTTTGAAAGATTGACTTAGCATTATTACTCTTGTCTCTCATCTCTAACCTATCTCCAACCTACATCTGATATTCAGAACTACCAATGAGAACTACTCAGGAGATATAGTATATAAGCTATGGTTTATTTTATTTATCTCCAACATTATAATCTGTGTAGATATAGCCTATATTCATGCAGTTTTCTATTTCTATTATGACAAGCAAGTATGTATATATACTGCTAAGTATATACTAGTTATCAAAAAGATGAGCATTTGCTTTATAACATTTACAATAACTATACCTCATGTTAATAACAAAGAAATATGGAAGCTAGAGAAGTTAGGGATATTGAATGGAGTAGATATTAGGTATAGCATATGAAAAACCTCTGCTATATACTTATATAGATATTAGTATAGCTTGTAAACTTATATTCAGATATTTAGTTACTATAATACAATTTCTTATGATTATATATTAGAATAATGCATTATATAAGTGTCAGGAAGTATTACTGTATATATATAGTAAAGAAATAGGATAAGACAAGAGTTAAAAGTCAAGATAATATATGTATACATTGAGCAAGCTACAAGTATGGGACAATGGCAAAAATACTAGAAAGCCAAAATGTCTAAAAAGGAGATTTTTGAGGGCATACAGACTTTTCTCTCAAAATCCAATGGTTGCACCAGTTTGTCAAAACAACCAGAGGAAGGAGATGATATGAGAAGTAGAAATGCAAAGTTGAAAGACACAGACACAGACACAGATACAAATGGGATGAAGAGAACTTATTGTTAATTACCAAAATACAGAGTATTTATATACTGAAAGGAAAGTCTAGACTATATGATGGTAACTAAGTAATGATCACAGATATAATGATAACTAGATGATAATCAAAGATATGATGGTTCATCATTGATTGATAAAAATCACCAAGACAACCAACAAAAGCTGTGCAACCTAGAACAATCCAGATCAATCCAGACACAGCATCCAACACTCCCACCTTGCATAGCTGATAGAATCCAAACTTCCACCTAATCTAATAAATTCATACAGGTAAAGAAATACCTTCAAATCACAAGGGAATGAGGAAATCCAACATTGGCTTCATCAACAAAGAATGAGGAAGCATTGAAATAGAGAAAAGAAGGTGGAGAATTATTGGGAGAAGAAAGGAAGTAATGAGCATAATTGGCTTGTTGCATAGCAGAAGTTTTGTTCTGAGCAGAGTTGGACATAGTCCAATCCTTAATCTCCTAAGACATGTTCCACATGCATCTAGCTGTTAGAAGTGATCTGGTACTTCTCTTTCTGGCAGTGGATCTAGACTACTCTAGACTGTTCTAGACTATATAGCCTTTACATTGCCTTTGCATAGCTTCCATCTATCAAAGATTGATGCTGTTTATCAATCTTTGATTAAATATCTTTTGATCATCATTCCTTGATCATCTTTTCTCCTTGATGCCAAGTAGATAATTATATATATATACTGGAGTCCTTCAGTAGCAATTCTCCAGTTGCTTACTTTGGACTTCAGATATATAGTTAGTCTTGCATCAATCAAGTTGCTTACTTTGGACTTCAGGCCATAACTGTACTTCCTCTGTCCTTGTATCTCACTCTCTGGATTCTTCATTTGACACTAGTAGCAATATGACCTGTTTTTCCACACCTATAGCAAGCATCTTCATTGGAAGGATTGTACCATTTAAAACCTTTAGAATTCACTGGGGAGGGACTCCCATCTAATCCAATAGAACCTGAGAACTCCTGAGATCTAAAACCTGAATAACCATAACCAGTATTGCAGAAGAGGAGGTATTTATATTTGCAGAGGTGGCAGATTGGAGAAGTACCTTCAAATTCTCCAAGAAAAGCTCATTCTTCCTGGCAAGAATAGCAGTTCTAATGCTATAATAGAAAGGATCCAGATTGATGAGAATAACATCAACAATCTCTGTATCATCCACTTTAACTTCTAGGGAAGAAAGTTTCTTGGAAGCAGCAATAATAGATTGGATATAGAAATCAATGGGCTTGGATATATCATAAGCAATACTGTGAAATCCTAATCTGTACTGCATCCTGTGACCAATAGTGAATTGTTCAAAGTAGCTCTTGAGCTTGGCTCAAGCTTGCTTACCAGACTCCAAATCATCAATAAAATACTAATAGTCAGGATGAACCTTGGCAAAGATGTAGGCAACACATTGTCTATTAAAAGAATTCCACTTCTTTAGAAGAGTGGTATTAGAAGGAGGAAAGCCAGAAGTAATTCCTTCTATATCTGCACCCATAAAAAACATCTTCATAGACTTAGACTATTGGTGCCAATTGTTGGAAGTGAATAGAGGGATATTGGCAATGATAGAGGCTGTAGCAGAGTTGAAAGACATAGTAAATGATAGGGAATGGATATGAAAATATCAAAATAAGTGGTTGAATGGCAATAATGGAGTAGTGATATTATGTAGCAATAATGAGAAGGGCAGGGCCCATAACCTATTAAAACAACAAGATGGAGAAAATGATATGAGAAGTAGAAATGTGAAGTTGAGAGACACAGACATAGATACAAATACAAATGGAGTGAAGAGAACTTATTGTCAACTACCAAAATACAGAGTATTTATATACTGAAAGGAAAGTCTAGACTATATGATGATAACTAAGTAATAATCACAGATATAATGGTAACCAGGTAATAATCAAAGATGTGATGGAAATCACCAAGACAACCAACAAAGCTGTGCAATCTAGAACAATCCAGACCAATCCAGAAATAGCATCCAACAAATAATGTGTATAGAACTGGCTACTCTATTGATTAAAGACTAAAAAGACTCATTCTCCTTCTTTCTAATCGAAAGTAGCTTGTCATAAGCACTGAATCGAAGTCCAGGACAGTTCTAGAGATAGACTTCCTCCAGAGCTTTCCACATCTTTGTTAGAAGTGATCTGGCACTTCTCTTTCTAGTAGTTGATCTAAACTGCTTTAGAATATTCTAGGCTGTATAGTCTTTGCATAACCTTTGTATAGCTTTTATCTATTAAAGATTGATACTATTCATCAATCTTTAATTAAATATCTTTTGATCATCATTTCTTGATCATCATTCTCTGATTATTATTCTTTGATCATCTTTTCTTCTTGATACCAAGTAGATAATTATGTATATATACTGAAGTTCTTCAGTAGCAATTTCCCAGTTGCTTACTTTGGACTTCAGGTATGTAGTTAGTCTTGCATCAATCCAGTTGCTTACTTTGAACTTCAGGCCACAACTGTGCTTCTTCTGTTCTTGCATCTTGCTCTCTGGGTTCTTCATTTGATAGGTTATGGACTCCAAGCTATAACTACTTGGAAACTTGTTCAATACCCTCTCTGCCACATTTTGCAGTGCTTAGTCTATCTTTTACATTCCCTACATCAATTTCTATATCTCCAATCTCATTTTCTTCTCATTTACTGCATTAGCACTATTTTCAATCATGGATTCATCCCATAAGTCTCTATTTTTTGCTAAACTCAGCTCTAATAACTACAAGGACTGGTATGATGATATGGAAGCCTTTTCTGAGCTACAGCTCTCTGAAGAATTGTTTCTGGCAAGTCTTTAAAGCCATTTCCTTCCACCAATCCTACCCAAGAGCAGCTCACTGCTATAGATAACTGGAAGATTGCTGCAGATAAAGCTACTGGTCCTCTTTTTCTTATAGTGGAGCAGGACCAAAAGATTCATTTTAATGGAATTAAGAATGATTCTGTCAAGATCTGGAAGACTCTGGAGCAAGTTTATCTCCAAAAGTATCCTGGGCTTGGATTCAGTACTTCTAATGAGCTATATTCAACCAGAAAGAAGGAGAATGAGTTCCTTCAGTTTCTGATCAACAGAGTAGCCAGTTCTATTCACACAATTCAGAATTTGTGCTCTGCAGACTTTGATTTCTCCAAATTGGATAAGAAACTAGTCTCTATAACTCTTATTAAAGCTCTGCCAGAGAAATACAATAACTTTGTCTCTTTTTTACTGATAAAGAATAACTTGGACAAGATATCTATATACTTAGCTTTCATTGTGGAGGAGAATAATCAATATCCTAGGACTTCTAACTTCATGGAAATTGCTGAAGTACTTGCTACTAGTACTCCAGCTTATTCTGGGCCTTCCAAGTATGATTTTTGCTCCAGAAATGGCTATATTATGAAGAACTGTTTTGTATTTCAAAGAGCTCAGAAGAAGGCTCAAGGCAGATCCAGTAGTTCTGGCTCTAAGAAGCCTTCTGCTCCAACTGTCTCCAGTGCACAGATTGCTACAATAGAGATTAGTGCTGCAAGCACCCAAATTGACTCTCAGTTCAATGGAGACATCATAGAATTTGCTGGAAATACAAGTACTTGTTTTTTGAATCCCTTAGATCTTTCCTACCCACTTCAGCTTGATGCTAACTTTGATTGGAATAGAGATACAGAAACATCTTGTTATATAACCCCTTACTGCCACTGGGTACAAAATTACACCCCAAATCATATTCCAATCAGGTTAGTAAATGGCAATGTTATTTATTCCCAAGGAGTGGGCACTATAGTATTTCATCCAGTGATTAAAGGAAAGGCATCTAGATTCATAGAGTTTACCAGAGTCTTGCACATACCCTAACTCCAAAACAATCTACCTCTTGTCTCTTTCTTACTCATCTCAAAGGCCTTGTTATGACTACTGGGAAGCAGTATATTGATTTTAGCAAGAATGGATAACTAATATTTTCTGCATCCATTAACTCTAATAACAATACTATTGGATATCATATCTGGATTGATCTGGATTGTTCTAGGTTGCACAGCTTTATTGGCTGTCTTGGTGATTTTCATCATATCTTTGATGCACCATCACATCTTTGATCATTACCTAATTACCATCACATCTGTAATCATCACTTAGTTACATTATATAGTCTAGATTCTTCTTTCAGTATATAAACACTCTGTATTTTGGTAGTTAACAACAAGTTCTCTTTACCCCATTTGTATTTGTATCTGTATCTATATTCCTCAACTTTACTTTTCTGCTCCTTATATCATCTCCTCCCTCTTGTTGTTTTGACAAATGCCTATCTAGATAGAGAAATAGATGCAGTTTCTTTGTCTTCTGAGGTTGCTAGTATTGCCTCCATATATTCCATAAATCTACAGCTATGGCATTGACATCTTGCTCACCATAATTATGCAGATATTCAGAAGTTGATTTCTCAGGATCTGGCACTACTGGGTTGGTTATCAACTTGAAGGAAAAGTCAAATCCAATTTATAAGCCTTGTCTGGCTGGAAAAATGCATTCTAATTCATTTTCTTTATTCCAAACTCATACTTCTACTCCACTTGAGCTAATTCATTCTAATCTCCATGTTTTCTTCATTCCATTTGTGTCTGTATCTATATCTGTATTTCTCAACTTTGCTTTTCTGCTCTCTGTATCATCTTCTTCCTCTTATTGTTTTAACACAAAGAAAGATAATCAAAAAATAATAATTAAAAGATACAGCATATTAAAGATTGATGAAGACTGTGCAAAGGCTATACAGCCTAGAATATTTTAGAGCAGTCTAGATTAATTACGAGAAAGGAAAGTGCCAGATTACTTCTAACAATCTCTAGATACTGTTCAGTGATAAGAGGCCTGCAGTAATAAAATTATATCTTTTATGCAGAATGGAATATAAGATGTGGTTGAATTGCCTTATAAAAAGAAAACTATTGGTTCTAGATGAATTTTCAAGATCAAGCCTAATGCTGATGACTCCATAGAGTAGTTTAAAGCTTGAGTAGCTGCCAAGGGCTATTCTCAGAGGCCTGGATTTGATTACACACAGATATTTATTAGAAGTAATCTGGTACTTCTCTTTTTAGTAGTTGATCTAGACTATATAGCCTTTGCATAGCCTTTGCATTGCCTTTGCATAGCTTCTATCTATCAAAGATTGATACTTTTTATCAATCTTTGATTAAATATCTTTTGATTATCTTTTCTCCTTAATGCCAAGTAGATAATATTGATTGCTGTATCTGGATTGGTCTGGATTGTTCTAGGTTGCACAGCCTCTGTTGGTTGTTATAGTGATTTCCCATCATATCTTTGATGAACTGTCATATCTTTAATTATCACCTAGTTACCATTATATAGTCTAGACTCTTCTTTCAGTATATAAATACTCTGTATTTGGTAGTTAACAACAAATTCTCTTCACCACATTTTGTATCTGTATCTGTATCAGTACTCCTTAACTTTGCTTTTCTGCTCTCCATATCATTTCCTCCCTCTTGTTGTATTGACAGATAATTATATTATATATACTGAAGTTCTTCAGTAGCAATTCCCCAGTTGCTTACTTTGGACTTCAGATATGTAGTTAGTCTTGCATCAATCTAGTTGCTTACTTTGGACTTTAGGCCATAACTGTGCTTTCTCTATCCATGCATTTCACTTTCTGGGTTCTTTATTTAACACCTCTGCCACCATGAAAGTCATCATTATCATTGTTATTTAGAGAATCTTCTCCATGATAACTGTCTTGACCTCTGTGATAATTTCTGTAATCTGGATTATCACGAGGATTACTAGAAGAAGTGTGATATGGGGATTGAATAGATACATTATAGGAAGATAAGTATAAAAAGATTACAATGCTGGAAATACTTTATTATTGCTCTATAATGATAGAAGGTATAGAGCCTGATTAAGTATTGGATCTGGCTGCAGATTACAATGGAACAAACGGAATTGTACCAGTGATGCCTTGATTGTATATAAATGCAAAGATTAATGGGGGAGAAGAAGAATGTGTAGCTTCTAATGCAGCAGTCTATTTGGCTTTCCTTCTCATTAGAGATCCAGATTCTAAGGAAGAAGAGATAAAATCCTTCTTTCTGTTTACTTGAATCTCAGAATATAAAGTCCAAGATATGATACAAGAAGATATTGTTGGGGAAAACTCTCAAGAATTTGAGTTTGAAATACTGTCTCATTCTGTATAAACTTCTAGTACTAAGTTACAGACTTGGAAAAACAATATAGTAAGTGGAAATATACTGGAGGAAAGCTAGACAAGCCATAGCCTCAGCTTATATACTATACTCCTTGATAAGTCCCCAGAGATAGTTTTGTATTTTGAAGAAAGAGAGAGGTACAATAAAAATAAATGAAAACAGAAGGAGAAACAAGGAGTAACAATACTAAGTTAATCTTACAGAGATTAACCTGCAAAGTCCAGGAAATGATAGAGAATGACTTGGAAAGTCTGAGATAAAAACAGAAGTAAAGATAGAATATTATTGATTTCAAACTAGAGAAGTACAAAGAATATAAAGAGGTTTAAATACCAGTCATTCTCTGATATAATGAAAAACTTAAGGAGTAGTGACTGAAATCTAAGAGTTATATCATGGGGATAGGAATGTATAGAGCAAGTAAAATACATAATAAGATATCTAGAAAAAGTCAAGTATATTACAACAATAATAATGAGTAATAGATAACAGATTGTTAAATAAAGAATCTGGAGAGTGGAATGCAAGAACAGAGGAAGCATAGTTATGGCCTGAAGTTCAAAGTAAGCAACTAGATTGATACAAGACTAACTATATATCTGAAGTTCAAAGTAAGCAACTGGGGAATTGCTACTGAAGAACTCCAGTATATATACATGATTATCTACTTGGCATCAAGGAGAAAAGATGATCAAAGAATGATAATCAGAGAATAATGATCAAGAAATAATGATCAAAAGATATTTAATTAAAGATTGATGAATAGTATCAATCTTTGATAGATGGAAGCTATACAAAGGCAATGCAAAGACTATGTAGTCTAGAACAGTCTAGAGCAGTTTAGATTAATTGCCAGAAAGAGAAGTGCCAGATTACTTCTAACATAGATATTAGTCTATATTGTCAAATAGAATAACTATAGTAAAAAACAAGTAAACAAGGGACAAATAGTTATGGAGAATAACAGAGATTGAATGGAGAAAGATAAAATAGAAATATTACAAGTTAAAATATTAATTAAAAAAGAAAATAGAGGAAAAGAAAGATAATACAATAGTGCTAGAGATACAAAGAGATAAGATAAAGTGATAATGAATATGGTTGTAACAATATTGTACAATGATTTCAGACAACTTGGATTACTTGAATCCATTCCAAAATGTTTTTGAATGAGTTAAACTATCTGAAAATATTGTACAATGATTCCAAACAATTTAAACCATTTGAATTTGTTTCATAATGTTTAAACTATTTATATTGTCTGAAGATATTGTACAATGATTTCAGATGACTTGGATCATGTACATTCATTTAACAATACCTCTAAATAATTCAAATTATCTGATGCTATTATATAATAATTTCAGATGACTTTGATTGCTTACATTTGTTCTACAATGTCTTTGGATAATTTAAATCATCTAGAAACATTGTGCAATGATTCTAGACAATTTGAATCATTTTACTTTATTCCACAATATTTCAGAATGATTAAAATAGTTATGAAACAATGCACAATGATTTCAAATAATTTAAATCATTTGAGTTTATTTCACAATATTTGGAATAATTTTAAATTGTCTGGGGATATACTAATAATCCACAGATAATAGATAGTCCATAATCTGTAATACCTACAGCAAACCTAATCTATAAGGTATAGGTAAGGGTTTAGATGGATATGGATCTAGATTAAGCTCAAAGTACCCATAGGTTACCTGTATTATTCCCTAACTGCAGCATTACCTTGAAGAGGATAATTGCAACTTGTTTGGAACTTCCATATAGTCTTGTCAAGAGAATGTCAAGACTGTGGACTGTTTGTCTTAATGAATTAGAGTAGTACATATTTCTTTATTTTTCAAATAGTCAATCTACCTACTATCTTCTATTTCATTTTCTTTTGTATTGTTTCATTCTTATTCATGCATTATTGGTTCTAATGGCATATGAGCATATGTATGCTAGTTGTAACTCAATATACATTGTATATAGTAGTGAAACACATATCCTGGGAATATTATCTTTTCTTTTCAACTATCTAATACATATACATTAAGTCTTATAAGCTACAGGGAATATTATATATTATTGTCTTTATAATATTAGAAGTGATCTGGCACTTCTCTTTCTGGCAGTTGATCTAGACCACTCTAGAATGTTCTAGACTGTATAGTATTTGCACAGCCTTTATCAATCTTTGATATGCTGTATCTTTTGATTATCATTTCCTGATTATTATTTCCTGATTATCATTCTTTGATCATCTTTTCTTCTTGATGCCAAGTAGATAATCATGAAAGTTACCTATTCCCAAGGAGTTGGCTCTGTTATATTTACTCCTGTTATAAGAGGAAAGCAAGCTCCTTCTATTGAATTCACCAAAGTTCACCATGTTTCTAATCTTTGGAACAACTTGTTCTCTTGTCTATACCTGACAAAATACAAAGGTCTTCTTATTGTTAGAAGTGATCTGGCACTTCTCTTTCTAGCAGTTGATCTAGACTGCTCTAGAATGTTCCAGGCTACATAGCCTTTGCATAGCCTTTGCATTGCCTTTGCATAGCTTCCATCTATCAAAGATTGATGCTGTTTATCAATCTTTGAT
>JASFCY010000161.1:0-15926 GCA_036940585.1 Cyathus olla
CAGACCGGACGGATGTCTCGGTCGACTCGCATATAAATTTCTTTGTTAGGACGCCAGCGCAGCTTCCTCCTCTACAAAAGGATTCCGAGGATTCTGTACGGAAAATCAGCCAATCCGTGTATTATGTACGGATTTTTCAGGTCCGTGTAATTCTGTACAGATTCCTGTGGATCTGTACCGATTTTCGACCTAATTTATAGTGGCTCTCCGCCAAAAATTGGGCGAAATGTTCCGTACAGAATACGCACAGATTATACAGAATCCGTACGGAATATCTGGGGGTGCGTAAAGTCCTCTGAGTGAAAGTACCTTAGCTTAGACCGTGCGCGCGCAAACGCAGAGCGCTTATGGCTATCACCCACGATTAGACACCTGTCCTTCTCCACACCACTTCATGTCTTCACTAGCAGTGTCGACACCATTGCTTTTCGGTGACCTCAGTGTTGGAACACAGGCCCTCTTATACAGGCCCTCTTATAGGCCTCACCGGCCTCAACCTAGTCATCGCTATGTTCTGTTTTTTAATTTATGCAGTGATGACTGTTGGGTAGTCTTTGTTTCGGGATTCCTCAACTTAGCTTTACTATTTGCATGGCATGGATTTGCCCATAGAATAATCTTATTAACGAAATTAGAAAACGTGCCGCCACCTAAACCACGCACTGCATGGTGGATTATCACGATTCACAGCTACCCATCCGGTACTATATATAAACCGAATACGGTATAGACGTGTGCATAATGGGGATCGACGAAGTAGCCTAATAAGTAGTTGCTAAGGCTACTATCGATAAGTCGGCATGAGTAGACGCCAACTTGAGGTGAGGGCGGCGGCGAGTCGAACAAAGCCTAAGTATATACCATAGCTGAGTCGATGAATTAAGAGAAGTTCCCATGTACGTATCTCATTCATGTGAATCGATCGAGCAAGTGTTTGTACACAAGGTTATGTCGCCCGTGGGAGCATCTGCGAAAGTTGATCGATAAGGGACGTAAATAGAAATAGAAACGTATGCGAAAAGGATAATAATAGCGTCGAAGGTAAGGTCTGGAGTGCACGCGCTTTGTCTGTTCTTCGACAGTTAGAACTCCACACAGTGATATTTATACGTGTTCTTCGAATCACTAACTGATAGCAGATTAGATACCGAAAGCGATGGAAGCGATCCATACGCTAGATACTATGGTGCGGGCTATGAGATATAACTTATACCATACTATAGCGTCTGGCACTCACTGATGGCCTTGTGTCAAATTGAAGTCGAGGTGCCTTAAAGTTACACTGTTAGAGTGAGGGGATGAACGATAAGTAACGCCAGTGAGACGAAAGAGCCGCCGAGTTACTTATGGTCAGAGCATGCTGGGGTATGGATGTTGTATGTTTTTATTTCACTTCATGAACTATCGGAGAAGAAAGATACGAGGGAAAGAGCCATAGGGGTAGACGGACTACGGAGCTGAATAGGAAACCTTAAAGTTGAACTTGGTTAGAACAGGAAATAAACGAAAATAGGACATTTACTAGCCTACGTTTGCATCTAAGCGCTGAGCTGCGCCTGAGAAATATGTCGAATACTGAAGGTTAGAACGACTTGAGCGTTCGAAGTTGGCCCGAAGTCGCCCTGAGTTGAAAAAGTCGCGTCGACGCGTTCTCTGAATCTGATTATGTCATCGTTACGCGCACGGTCCATTGGTCAAGGTTTGTCGTCGTTGAACTCACTACAGGCTATCCGACCAGCAGATGTGAGGGAAAATGAGATCATGCCACGTTTTCCCGCCCTCCCGCCGTGATGGCGCGGGTCCTTTACAGTATATAATAGGGTAGCGCAATAATACCATTCACCAAAGCTATGGCATCACTAAAATTAGTAAGTGATTAAATCAATAAAGTAAAATTTACTTCATCAGGTTTGATATGGGGATTCACTTCCACTAATGTTCAGATGTCATCTGGAATATCTCGCCACCAATATGGCAGATGATGGACATTATGATTAACCTTTACAAGTATGGCTGGAAGTAAAGGGAATAATGTGATATGAATCCAGCCATGACAAGGAAATGATTACATTTGTCCCTTGTCACGATGTTTGGCATTATCACTTTGAGACTTTTGAGGTTTTGCGAGTCAATCTTCGGCCTGTGCGCAGTGGTACATAAACCGGATTGAACCAGTTCGGGCTGCAATATATTTACTATGATATCTATAAATAGGTAACAAGTTAGATTATGCCAATGACAAATAATTCAGAAGAGACAGCTTACTTAAAACGGAACCCGAGTGTTTTGGAGAGTTCACGAACAATTGTGTCGCTTATCTCTTTTGGTGCGCCACTAAGAGTTGGAGAGTCGCGCTTGATGTAAGCAATCACCTGTTCCAATGGCTGTAGATTTGCCGCCTCTTCAACACTGTAAAGAATTGATCCAGCGACATTGATCCCAGTTCCCGGAACTCAGTGTCTTCGGTTTCAGGTTCTTCTTGCGCGTCTGATATTGGAGTTTTATCTCGCTCTATTTTGTTTGTATTTCTTGCATTTCGCAACTTGGTGAGACATTCAATACAAGTTGCGGAAAACCGACCGTGGATCTGCTTAAAGTTGGAGGCATCCCTGACCTTCTTTTGATGACATTTATTACAAGTGCTGATGTCGCGTCGCGTGCTCGAATTATTGCCACCCAATGCCATTATAAGAAGAAAGCGAGGGAAGATGAGGAGGAAGCAACTTCAAAGTAAAAAATTCGGTTCAAGGCAGCTGAATACAGAGAGCACAAATTTTTCAAAAAAATTCGATTATACTATTTCACAAGTGGTATTTGTCAGCGGAGGCGGGAGCAACTAGCAAGTCCGCCAAGGCGGGATGCGCATATATTCATTCAAAAATAATTTTCCGTGTGCAAGCAGTTTCGAACTCTCAAACACATATCATTACATACACATACATACCTGCACTTCTTAACCACTAAGTTACTCTGTCATTACTGAATATACTTTTATTTCTCGCAGCTCATACTAAAGACTATGTTTCATTGCGTCGGCGCGCCTTTTAGGGCGGGGGGAGGCGCAGTTTTCATCATGTGAGATTTTTCTCATCACATGTTTCGAACATTTTCGATCACATCTGCTGGTCGGATTGCCCAGAGTGTTGAACTCAGCTTGATTCCCATCTTCGTATATCCTGCCTCACCAATCCCTCCTCGAACAACTGGTTCGCAGGCTTAACACATTTATGCACTAGTACCGGTGTTACTGAGGTTAGGATCGTCTTCACTCCGCGTTCTATCTTCGCGCCAATTACGATCCCCCCTCCTGTGACATAGATACACTAACCCAGTCTCAAGCTTTTAATCGTACTGTTTCAGCCAGTACGCATCGATCATCGCTTGGAACGAGCCAAATCCACCACTCCTCACAATCTCATGGTATAACATCGTCTCTTGCAGGCCCCGCTTCGTCATTCATATCCGCACCACGCTGGTTCAAGGCTCTGTTTCCTGTGGTCCTCAATGTGCACTTGCCTATGACATCGACGCTCGCATAGTCAGTTGTTAACAGGAGGTGGGGGGTGGATGGACCCGGACTCCGGAGCTGGGATCGAGTTAGGAGAGGCGGGATAATCGCAGAGTGTTCCTTGTCTGATTGCTGGAGAGAGCCCCGCTACCCAAGCTGTTCTTCCTCCCACCTCAGTACCGCCACTCTGCTCAGCATGATACAAACTTATACACTCTCGCCGTCATCGCTCAGTACTTCGTGTAAACCCGTCAGGCCAACCAAGCGTAAGCAACTCGGGAGTATTGCCAGGTAAGCATTCTCTCTTCCTCTGCCTCGTTAGATACTACCTTTCGTATTCTCCAGAGCGTCTTCTATCTGCTTGTCCAGATGTGCAAGAACTGGAAGTGTTCGTACGTGAATTCTGTCCTCAAATGGGATCATTGAGTATCCCCACAGCGTTGATATTGGTGAGCGCAGAGTCTATATTACCTAGGTATTTTCTTAACCTGTCATCTGAGAGCGCAGTGGATAGCCGTGGGGCTGGTTAGTGCCTGTAGGAGAGGAAGGATTCAGAGTTGGAAGAATGATAGGAACAATGAAACGACGATAGGTACGTACTCATCCTCACTGCCCTTCCCCACAAGGTTTAAGGTACCCTCTCGTTCCCCCAATTGGCTCACCTCGTAACAAAATCGTCCCGCACGCTAGGTCACTCTTCGACTTCACCTTTCATCTCTCTACGGTCAAGGTTCTTATGTTTCTGCAAGTCATAACTGGGAAAGGGAACAAAGGGGATGTATTTACCTGATCATCATCAGTGCCCAGCTACCTCCAGTGTTCCTGGCTCGTACTGCGAGTCTGCTCTGTTCCCTGCCACGCCCCACTTTCGTGATCACACTGCGCCCAATTCCGACCTCTAGCCTTCACAAAAGCTGTTTCATAATTGATTACCTTCAGTGCCCAGCTACTATGAATACGTCAACATTCCATATCTGGTGCTCTCCCTGATAACCCCCGCCCTACCTTCATACTCTCACTACGCCTGATCTCTATATCATATCCTCCGGCTTTTGGTTTGCGTGCTCAGTATAAGAGGAAGCATTGGATAAGCATACTACTCTACTGACCTTCGTAATATGTACACTCTATCCCACACATGATTCCAACAGTAGTAGGCTGTGCATGTCTTGGGTATACTCAGTAATATCTACAGAAACGAGTAGCAATGGCAATGATCACCAGGTCAAACGAGAAAGAAACAAACGAATAAAAGATATCATTCATATGCACATTATTCATATTTACATCGCACCATTTCCTATCATCTAATCACAGTTATAAACCACGAGTTCCCAACAACCTGGCCATACGGAGATTCACGCGTACGAAGCACGAGCGCGTTGGAATATCTCGTATACGAGTATGCCACCTGAGTAGTGCGTTACTTGGGGATATGCTTGGATAGAGTGCCTGTGGAAGGCGATGTTGGTATGGCTTCACGAGTAGCGTTCCGGGAGAAAGATCAAAAGGTATGGGAAAATGGGAAGATTGGAGAGATACACTCAAGGCACTATTCAACGCGACGGGACCTTAGTCTATAGTGTAAACCTGCCAGCGCACGAATAGCGAGAGGATAGCTATACATCGAAACTTGCAGGAGGGGTGGGGGTGTGAGGGCGCCAGAGGCTCACACGGGATGCAACGACCGTTTTAAACCACTGGACATATCTCATTCGCGGCCAGGTAGAAGGGGAAGGCATACGCTCTCGCTAATGTGAGAGGCCTTTTGAAGGGGTGAAGTGATACGTGAAGGCATCGTAGGACTGTTTGACGTCGAGGAATATGACGAAGAAGATACCATTGAGACGATACCAACTCATATACGCAGCTGAAGCATTAACATACTTCACCGCCATGTGTGCCCCGTCTCCTTTCTACCGCTGGGGATGGTATGTTCATCCATTCTGACTTTAACTCTACCTTAAGCTATACGTATCCAGCAGCGCTGATGCAGGCAGCGTCAGTGTGTACCCACATCGTCCGACCGTTACTGGAGGCGAGGAGCAGACTCGTGTGGATAGCTCGAGTTGATGATCAGGTACGTACTAGGGAGATGATAGCCTCTGCAGCTCCTAATAGTTTTGTGAGCCGTGGGTCGAATTCGTTTACCAAAATTCTGGGAAAGTAAGTGATGTGGTGCTTACGTCGTCGTTGGGTTGAATTGGGCTGTGATGAACGCCCAGGGCGATAAGTACGTCCCTTGTGCTTCCTCTATACTTGCGCACTTCCTGATAGCACCGTGGTTCTTCCCCAGATTTACGTCCCGGACAGCTTATCCCCTACATTCAACATCCCTTTTCCCGTTCCTAGTATCTTGTACCGTCTTTCGATTAATCTCTGTGCTATGTTTTCATCTTGTAAAGCAGAATACGCGCTGGCGTGTTCCTAAGACAAAGATGCGAGTCGGCAAGACGTCCGTCTGCCTGGGTGTTCTAAGGCAGTGGTTCTGTCTTGTCGACAGCAAAACCAGGGAACGATGAAGCAGTGAGTGGGATACTTAAAGTGTCTGAACTGTGGGGTAAACTTCACTGTTTTGTTATGGTGTAGATACATGGTTTATATACGTAAACCAAGGGGAGAGTATACGTTTCAAGAGATATTAGAAAGGGGGGAATGAATGTAGAGGAACGAATGTATCAAGAATGAGGGGGGAGTAGGAGAAGGTGGCGGAATGTTGAAGTATTGTATATGTTGAGCTGTCTTGATGGAACGCCGGTGTGTCCTGGGCGTATTGTCTGTATTGCGGCTGAAGCCTTGGGGGTGCTTGGTATACTTGAAGTGGTGCTGAGCGAGGTGAAAGAGGTAGAGTGCGGCGGTGGAGGGCGGTGGTAGTGGGAGAGAGGCTTAGCAAGGAGCTGGGTGGTGAGGCGGCGTTCGTGTACGTGTCGAGCTGATGGTCACGTGACAGCGTAGTGTTACTCGGCAGATCCGTCGAATGCGTCGTTTTGATGTGCAGGCGGAACGCCTGCTCTATAATCTCATGTGAAGAACATGCGTCTCAATAGCACGGTGCTATATATATGAATCATTCACTTCTCATGTCACAGGGATAGCATCGTTAGATTTCGAAGGTCATCTGAGCAGTTTTTCGCATTGGAGCTGTCTATTTTTGAAACACCGAGTGTATTTTTGTTCCTAATTCCCACTCAATACATTTTTTGATCGTGACAGATGGTGTCAGCGATGCATTCTATTGGTTCGTTGGATAATTACACCTTGCAACCACGTTGGATGAGGATTTGATTAGTATATAAGGACCTTTTCTGGTTTTTATTCCCTCCAGTCGCCCGCGTCAAGTTCGCAAGCCTTCTTTACTTCGTGAACGCATCAACACTTGCTTAAGTATGACATTAAGAAACGCAAGCAACTTTGAAATCAACAATTCAACTTTTACCGATGTTGGAAACCAAAACATTGTTAATAACTATGGGCATGGCTCAGACTTGGAGCGAAAGCTAAAGCCTGTAAATCGGGATGGATACTACCTACCGAAATGTATGGATGGAACTCGTGAACAAATCTTTGCTGATATTGATAAATGGCTTAAGGATACTCGTAAGTTTCAAATTTAACTTTGGTAACTTATTCTTTAACTTTGTATTTGTGTCCTTGTAGGCCCTGGTACCCCAAATATTATGTGGATAGATGGTGCTCCTGGCGCAGGAAAATCTGCTATTGCCTTTTCTTTGGTTTATAAGTTGAAGTTCGAAGAAAAACTTGGTGGATATTACTTCTTCCGAAGAGATAATGCAGATCTAAGCAAGCCAACTGCACTTTGGAGAACTGTTGCATATGATCTAGCTTGTTATCATAATATCCTTAAAGAGGCTATACAAAACTTCATTGATAAACCAGGATATATACCTGATGACATAGAAATGTCTTTTCATGGATTGATTCAAGATCCTTTGTCAAAATATGTACAATCAAAGGAAATAGTTCAGAAAAAACTTCCATTGCCAGTAATTGTAATTGATGCTTTAGATGAATGTAACTTCTGTGAAATTCAGCAGGCCAGCTATCACAACCAGCTTATCAAGACACTAAAAGAATGGACTAAGCCTAAAAATGAAAAATTAAAGAATATAAAGTTAATATTCACAAGCCGAGATATTAGGATACCAGAAGAATTTTTGAGTAATCAAATATGTTATCACATTGTGCTACACACCGGAGCTCTATCTTTACAAAATACAAATATGGATATGGAAAGATATTTTAGGGCAAGATTTAATGAAATCAAATTCAAGCCCAAAAACTGGCCAGAAGAGCAGGAAGTGAAACAGCTAGTCACAAAGGCAGCAGGACTGTTTATTTGGGCACAAACTATAATGGATTACTTATCAAATCCCAATCATGTTCATAGAAATATCCTTAGGGACATTTTGCAGGGAAAAGTATATGAAGAATCACAGAATCTGGATCAATTATATGCCAGAGTTATTAAAGAAGCTCTACCCACCAATGCCAATGATACCTGGAAGGTAATAATGAAGAACATATTAGGTATCATTATCACAGCAAAAGTTCCAATTCAGCAAAATGATATTTCTTGTCTTATGGAAGTAAAAGAAGAGGAAGAAATAATAAAAATTGATTACATTATCAGTTACCTATTTCCAGTATTATCAAAAGAAAAAGATACTGGAAAACTGAGCACTAAACATCTATCATTTATAGAATATCTGTTAGATAAAGACAGATGTTTAGATTCTGATATGCTCATTGATTCTGGAATTTATTGCAGAATGCTAAGTAACAATTGCCTAAAGATTATGTCACAAGAGTTGAAATTCAATATGTACAACTTCCCAAGTTCTTATTTGAAAAACAAAGATATTATTTTAAATGATACAAATAAAATACCCAATCACCTCATATACAGCTGCTTGTATTGGGTTCTGCATGTTGAAGATCTTAAATTGGAGAAAAATGATCAACTTCTTCAATTAATAAAATTATTTCTTCATCATAAAGTTTTATTCTGGCTAGAAGTAATTAGCATGAACAAAATGCTCAGTAAAATTCTATTGGCTATCGGTAGGGTTTCTGAGAAATTTAAGGTAAGATGACTTAAGTCATTAAAAATATACAAGATTATAAAACATTATTATAGAATATAGATAACAGCTTGGCATTAGATTTAAAAGACACTTCAGATTTAGTTGTCAAGAACTTCATTCCAATTTCTGAGAGCATTCCACATATTTATATATCAGTACTTCCTTTTGCACCCAAGTATTCTTATATAAGAAGAGAATATCAGCAATATTTCAGAAATACAGTACAATTAAGTGGTTTAGAAAATAAAAGACATTTATTTGAAAAAATAATGAGAGGACATTCAAATGGCATAACTTCTGTTGCATTCTCACCAGATGGAAAGTATGTGGTATCAGGTTCATGTGATGAAACTATTCAGATCTGGAATGCCCACACAGGCCAGTTAGTGATGAACCCACTGCAAGGGCATTCTGATTGGATAACTTCAGTTGCCTTCTCACCAGATGGAAAGTATCTGGTGTCAGGCTCAGATGATAAAACTGTTAGAATATGGGATGCCCACACAGGCCAGACAGTGATGGATCCACTGCAGGGGCATTCTTATTCTGTAAGTTCAGTTGCATACTCACCAGATGGAAAGTATGTGGTGTCAGGTTCACATGACAAAACTATTCAAATCTGGGATGTACATACAGGCCATACAATCATGAATCCATTGCAGGGTCATTCTGATTGGATAAGATCAGTTGCATTCTCACCAGATGGAAAGTATGTGGTATCAGGTTCACATGATAACACTATTCATATCTGGGATACATATACTGGTCACACCATAATGAATCCACTACAAGGGCATTCTGATTGGATAAATTCAGTTGCCTTCTCACCAGATGGAAATTATCTGGTATCAGGCTCAGATGATAGAACTGTCAGAATATGGGATGCCCACACAGGCCAGACTGTGATGGGTCCACTACAGGGGCATTCTCATTCTGTAAGATCAGTTGCATTCTCACCAGATGGAAAGTATGTGGTATCAGGTTCACGAGATAAGACTATTCGAATCTGGGATGTACATACAGGCCATACAATCATGGATCCATTGCAGGGTCATTCTGATTGGATAAGATCAGTTGCATTTTCACCAGATGGAAAGTATGTGGTATCAGGCTCAGATGATAAAACTATTCGAATCTGGGATGCACATACAGATCAAATACTAATGGATCCAGTGCAGGGTCATTCTGATTGGATAAGCTCAGTTTCATTCTCACCAGATGGAAATTATGTGGTATCAGGCTCACATGATAAAACTATTCAAATTTGGGATGTGCACACAGGCTATACAGTGATAGATCCATTGCAGGGTCATTCTGATTGGATAAGCTCAGTTGCCTTCTCACCAGATGGAAAGTATGTGGTGTCAGGTTCATGTGATAAAAGTATTCGAATTTGGAATGTACACACAGGCCAGGCCATAATGGATCCACTGCAGGGGCATTCTGATTGGATAAGTTCAATTGCATTTTCATCAGATGGAAAGTATGTGGTGTCAGGATCACGTGATAAAACTATCCGAATCTGGGATGTATATACAGGCCATACAATAATTGATCCACTGCAGGGGCATTCTGATTGGATAAGTTCAGTTGTATTCTCACCAGATGGAAAGTATGTAGTATCAGGTTCAGATGATAAAACTGTTAGAATATGGGATGTACACACAGGTCAGACAGTGATGGATCCACTACAGGGGCATTCTGATTGGATAACTTCAGTTGCCTTCTCACCAGATGGAAATTATCTGGTGTCAGGCTCAGATGATAAAACTATTAGAATATGGGATGCCCACACAGGTCAGACAGTGATGGGTCCACTGCAGGGACATTCTTATTCTGTAAGTTCAGTTGCATACTCACCATATGGAAAGTATGTGGTGTCAGGTTCACATGACAAAACTATTCAAATCTGGGATGTACATACAGGCCATACAATCATGGATCCATTGCAGGGTCATTCTGATTGGATAAGATCAGTTGCATTCTCACCAGATGGAAAGTATGTGGTATCAGGCTCACATGATAACACTATTCGGATCTGGGATATACACTCAGCTCACAATGTATTTATGAAAGCCAATTATCATGAAAATTTTAATATATTTTTTAGGTAATTTTTTTATTTATAAAACTCTCATTTGTTTTATAATTTTTCTTTCCTAGACATATTCAATTTCTGAAAAACATAGGGGGTCTTCCATGTTCTTCAAGAATTAATGAAGATAATGGCTGGATATATGGACAGTCAAAGATCCAAATTGATTATCCATCTCATCCTTTTTTCAGCTCTAAAGTTTATCAACCCTGTTATTTGTGGGTTCCTGAATATGCAAGATTAGGTATCTGTGAATATATCTTTACACATAAAGTTCTGGGAGTTGAGCATGAGGTGAAGCTGGATTTTGGTCATATTGTTCATGGAAAAGATTGGGTAAAGTGTTATACATCTAGTTCTGATAAAAATTTGTAAATTTCTTGGTATTCATGAATTATTAACTTGCATATTTCCTAATATACAGTAGCATTTTTACCAACTGTTCAACAACACATGAAGCTATACATTGAGAGGCTGAAAAAAATTATTGGAATCCATTGTATTTTAGTTGAAAATATACCCCTTCAGCATATCTGCATTGTTACAATTTTTACTTCTTCTCTACTTTACTTTCATTTTCATGTTTACCTTTATTTTCCTAGGACTTGTTTGGCTGCAGCTTGGGGCTTTAGTCAAATATTGGCTCAACTCAGTAGGAGTTATATTTCTGCTTTTCTTACTTTAACTTCTTTGACTCAATATAACTTCTATTGAGTCTTGTACTATATTTACTTACTTTTCTGACTCTAGTTTTACTGCACATACTGCATATAATGGTACCATAGTAATACTCATTTATATATAAACTGTAGATACTTAGGTTGATAGTCTTAAGCTTCAGCTTGAATCAATCTACTTGATGTGCCTTTGACATGAACACTAAGTTCTTCATACTTTAAGCCTAGCTTAAAGTCTCTGAATTGTACTTGTGCTTCAACACTGAGACACTCATTTCTTGATACTGATTGTGTTAAAGCAACTTACTGAGTCTGCAAACCAATCATGTGATACCAGATTTGTATGAACTAGTCCGTAAACAGAGACTATTCATAACATGCATGCTCTGCAAGCCTTAAAATGACTTTCTCTATTGTGGGTATAAGTGATTAAGCTGTCAAACATCAAGAGAGGTGGTTTTGAAGTGATTTTGAAGTGAAACCATACATAGGATGATAAGATTGGAAATCTTATCTGTAGATTACATAACATTTGTTGATCACAATACTTTTTCATTACAACAGTAACCCCCATTAAATTTTGAGTGCATGCAGTACTACTATCATTTGACTAGCAAGCAGCTGTATGAAGAGAATACAGCAGATTCACATATATATTTAAATACAATAACTGCCTTATAACTAATAGAAACCCAATGAAGGAGACTGATTTATAATGTACCTAACTACTATTTTACCTACTTGCCTTGGATTCTATTAGTTTCATATGAGATGCATTATTGATCCTCCAAAGAGTTGGAAAAACTGGGCTTGCAGTACTTGTAAGGTGAAGAGTAAAAGTAAAACGAAGAGTAGTGGGGCATGGGAGGTCAAGGTGAGAAGACATGGAAGTAAAGATAGAATAGATTCTGTATATGGTAATTTAAGGTAATGTGATCTATACGTTATCAATTACATAAGTATTCTAAGGCAGGGAGGGGATCACCAACTTGTCAATTACATAAGTATTCTGAGGGGGGAAGGGGATCACCAACTTGTCAATTTGAAAAAAAGGACCCTAGTTCAATTTTTGCAATCTGCATGCCCCCTTGGGAATCTGATCCTTAGTGAGCACTACCCATGCAAAACTTTACTCTTTACCTCCACCACTGGGTCTGCTGAGATCAATATCAATGCCCAGTGGCCCACTACCTTGGAGCCTCTGGTTAGCTACATATCCAGGACCATTGTCAACTTGAATGTCATGGATAGTTTATTCCCAACATCGAAGTTACCATATTCCCAACTGTCTTGCCAGGAGACAAATCCCTAGTGACAACTTTTACCACAGCGTCCTTAAGCTTATAGACTGCACTTCCCCACCCTCAGAGGGCATGGGCTAGCTATTGTGATCACAGCCCTTCTCTCAGCTACCCACCTTACATACTGGTTTGGCACAGAAATGATGCCTGAAGTATACAGACTGATCATGGGCAGTACAGCTGTCATTAATTACTGGATAAATATGCTATGCAGCTTAAAGAGCTGTATGGTGTAGATTATCACAGCAGGAGAACAGCATTGCACAAGTGTGGTGGGTGGGCTTGGGTTCTAGGATGAGCCATATAAAAGTTGTCCTTTGCCCTTTGGGAGAGAAGGAGAACAAGATGGGCATAGGATTGAGGTGTTTGAATGTTGAGATATATGTGTGGGATGTGATATGAACAGTATGGCTTGCATTGCAGTGAATGGAGAATCTTCACAGCTTTACCTTTCACAGAAACTGTCTCTTGATTATTATCAATACCCAGCTACCATCAGCATCCCTGGCATGTAATCTGCCCTGCTCTCTCCCCACCCCACCTTGTACTCTCACTGTATTCAATTTCAACTTCCAGTCTTCACAGAAGCTGCCTCATGATTGATTACTTTCAGTGTCTCTGACCTGCTTTTGTACTCTCACTACCCCTGATCACACTTCTGATCTTTGGTTTGCATGTTCAGCATAAGAGGAGGCATTAAACAGCCTTGTTACTCAATGTCAGGATCCACTCGCTTTTCATCACATGATCTATTATGTGACTTATCACATGACACACATGCAGAACCCTCAAGGCAACTATGCATTTACTCAGCAAACTACAGGCACACAGTAAAGCACAGTGATATGTATGACTTATGCATGGACTCTCAGCTCATGGTAGACACATGTAGATTAGTATATAAGTAGTAACTAGTACATAGTTTACTCCTTAGTCTTAAGCTTGTATATTCCAGACAGTTTATATATCTCTTTACTCATTTCTCTCTCATCATCTGTTAGTGTGTGACTTTGACCATGATAAGTCATCTGTTGCTTACACTCTACTGACAGAACATCTTTCAGCAAACAGTAGAAATGATGGTCTTATCCATCACCTTTGTACTTATGTTGTTGGTCATCATGTGAGTAGACAGAATTCACAAAGCTTACTTGTAAGCTGTAAAAGATATCATTCATCCAGCTCAATTGCATTGCAGTATTTCTTATTATCTAATCCCATATACACACCAGAGTTCCCAATCCCAGTAACCAAGATCCACCTCTGCCCATTCTCCCCAAGAACATACTAACCAGCTCTATTTTGCAATGAGCAGAGAGTCGAGTAAGTGAGGTATGCGTGGGATACCAGGGAAGGAGAGGTGCAGTTGAGCGGGTTATATACCCCTGGGCAATTGAGGACCAACCCGCCAGGTTGAAATACAGCATCATTTACTAGTATCAACCTAACAATATTGTTGCCATCCTCATTGACTCCGTACCCTTTAACTTCCTCCGTTCTTCCTAGGTCATCCCATACGACAATAACTGGTTTACATCGGAGCATGAACTTCTTTCTCCAGACATCTAGCCAGCTTGTAGCTCGATATACAGAGCCGTTTTCCAATCTCCCTAGTTGGTTGACCTATCCACATTCCCACCCCAGCAAAACCATCTTCCGCCTGCTTAACCACCGTTCCCATTCTCCGCTCTTCCTGGTTGTCCATCCATTGAACAATATCCGATAGCGCATCTACTGTTCCAGAGAAGAGAGAAAGTGGTGGGGGTATGGGGTACAGGAGGAGTGGTGGGGGTAAGGACACGGGAGAGCAGAGTTCCCAGTATCTCCGAACATGGTTCATGTGGGTACGAAACACACAAGTTTGGGAGGGAGGTAGGGTTGATCCGGGGCAGAGATGCTGTGGTAGGAGAGAATGTCAGGAATGGCGGCAACAAATGAAATGAAGAAAAGTAACGTATATATTCCTTAACTCCATGGTTTGATTCTAATTACGAAGGGCATACGCTCAGAAGTAGCTCCCAACAAATAGTTAGCTTGAGGAAATGGTGAGCTTAGAAAGTCACATACGGTACATCACGGTAGGTTTTCAATACACTCGACGCAACGGCGCCTTGGTCCCTAGTGTAAACCCACTAGCGCAACCAGGCGTTACAATCTCGAGAGGATAGCCGTATACTCGTGACTTGGAGGAGGGTGGGGATTGGACAAATGCATTCGAAGCACTGTTCGATGCAACGTCGCTTCAGTCCTCCATATAAACTTAGCAGCGCAGCCAGGCGTTACAATCTCGAGAAGGATAGCGGTATACTCGTGACTTGGAGGAGGGTGGGGATGAGGGCGCCAGAGTGGTATCGTCTCGTATAGGTCTTGCTATCACTCGCTTGCCTCACTAGAACCAACTTCCCACCTTCTCCCAAGGAGAGCACCCTCGCTCCATACACGACCCCTCAGTGTCTAGTAATCCACGTGGCCATACGCGAGGATTCATGCGTACGAATCACCAGCGGTTGGGACGAGAAGCTTGTATGCGAGAATGTTACTGGGGTAGTGTGGTACCTGGAGATATGTTTGGGTATGGTGTCGGTGGAAAGGTTGTGTTGGTATACATTCCACAAGTGAGTACTTGGCTTGAATCTGTACCTCGGAAGGAAAAAAGGGGGCATCACCCACGGCGTAGATGTCTTGCTCACTATGGCCTCGTATCTTCTCAGGTGGCTGTTGGGTAAGCGCCGTTAGTGCTACTGTAGGAGATATGAGTGTTAGCAGGATGCTTAAGGGATGAACACAATGATAGGCATGTACCCATTCTCTACCGATCCACCCTCTGCTCTTCCCGCTCAGCACACCAGTCTCATCCGAATGGCTGGGTGAAGGAACGCATGTTGAAGCTTCGGAAAGTGGCTGTTGAGGATGGGTTGTTTCCGCGAGCAGAGAAGAGTCAATGAGGTTTGAGGAGCAGTTTCGCCAGGGGGGCTCTCCATCGTTCTAGTGGATACTCCCCAGCCATCGAACAAAGAACACTCTGCGATCATCCCTCCTCGCATAACTCAATTCTCTATCCCTGCTCCAGAGTCCACACCCATCCACCACCTCCTGCCATCAACAGACAATGCCAGCCTCGAGGACATAGGCAAGTACGTTATTGGCGACCACCGGAGACAGCACTTTGAACGAGCGTAGTGTAAATAGGGATAACCGACCTGGGCTTGGGAGGGGCAACGCTACGCAATGTGGATTTGG
>JASFCY010000162.1:0-15898 GCA_036940585.1 Cyathus olla
CCAGGGCGAATGCAATGAGAGAGAGCTTGGGGAACATTGTGGAAGATAAGACCGGTTGACCTGATGTCGATGTTCAAAGCGGGGAGCCTTGCTCTTATACGAACGACGATTCGGAGAATGTCCGGCTTGTATCATATCCTCGCTGAAACACTGTTTTCATCTCTGAGAGATAGCGCATTAGGTGTCAACTGCTGTGGTCCTAGTGGTCCAACAGAGATGTCGGTGTTCTGTGACGCGCAAATTCCTTCCCAATGTCCCTCGTGATGGAATTCGCGACGAAGATCAATCACACAGGATATCCCATAGCGGGGGCGGACAGAACCCGCTATGTCCGCAGAAGAATTGTTGTCACAGATCATGGGACACTGCTTCAAGCCTCGGACAAATATGGTAGCTGTAAAAAATGAAAATAGCTTAGATATTGAGCCGGAGTATCGCCCGGAGACCATCCGAGAAAAAAGCGCATCCCAGAAATCAACACAGCAAACAGTTATTTTGGAACCTTTTACGTCGAACTCGATACAAGATCGAGGAGGTGAGAAGCAGGAATATAGATCTTCTGAAGAGAGCTAAGGTTGCGAAGATATCCCACAATAACCCCCTCACATGGAGGAAAGTTGTGATAGGTGTAAGCTCTGCGAATTGAAGGAATGATTGACAACGGTCGAAGTGCCCAGCTGAAACTTGAAATCGGAACGCACCTCCTTGAAGTCCATCTTTAATGGGAAAAATGGATGATAATGATAAAGAATAATATAATTACTGTGTATACATAAGAGTTATTTTTTAGATGTGGCTAAGTATAAGAAGCTGAGGGCCTTGAAGTTCAAAATTAAGAAATTGCTGGAAAGGAGATCTTCCGAATTGACCGGGTGAATGTGTAACGTGTAACGCATAATGCATGCGTAACAACAACGTGACTCGTTTGGTGTTACGTATTACCGACGCGTTGCGCGCAGAATTCCTGTGTGCCACAATCCTCATTGAGCTCACTAACGTAACAGACAAGCAATCCACGCACGATGTGGTGGCCGGCACAGCAGACACATTGGAAACCATCGGCATTCTCCTCCGCTTCGCAGGCGTGGTAGGGATGGTCCGTGCTGAGGATATGACGTTACAGGAAAGGAAGCGCGTGTTATATATTAACACCATAGGAATGTGGATATGCGCGCAGGCGGCTGATAAGTGCATGTACGTATTCTCCTCGTGCCTCTTTATTCATGATCGAATCTATTAGACATATGATCAAACAGCAGTCCGGGGGGTCAATTGTACCCACCACTCCACTCTACGCCACTCAGCCCTCTGCACTGGATTCAAACTTCTAGAACTCGACCAAGTCTCCAATGTCCATCTCCATGCCTCTTTCTGACATGTCGCTCCTCCACGAAGCGGCTTACAAACCGAGCAACAACCCGGGAGACTCGTTCAGAGGCAGCATTTCGAGCTGGAGGAGACAATTTCGCTCGCGTTTGGGTTATTTAGTAGTACTGTGAGGCTTGGCGGGATGTAACATTGTTTAACTGGGATGCGGAGAATAAGGGATGGCAGGATGATTCGTGGATAGGCGATGGTAGATTTATTGTGTAATTTGTAACTTGTAGCCTAACAGTGCCCATGCATAATATAATTTATACTAATGATATTATCTAATGAAAATACCCCGAACTTTTGGACTTTCGGACTTTCTGATCCCGATCAAATGTCCAGAAGTCCAAATAAGTCGCTAAGTAAATTCCTGAATTGCTGATGGGCTATCCTTAAACGTAGGGTAAACTTTACCGGTTACCGGTTACCGCGCAAACTTCAAAGACGTCTCTCAAATTCTTTCGTCTTTCATTATTTCATACATCTTTCTGGCGATCGACTGACTGGACTCCGTCAAGACTCATTACAACTTACATTTAAACCTGCCCTCGTTCTCAAGGTCTCTGGTGATCTTTGCTTTTCTCTTGCTTTTCTCCTGTTTACACTCACATATTGTGGGTGGAAGCGATTGTGAAGGTGACACACGCCGCAACGAAGACGTCTCTCTTTCTTTCTCTCGCATTTCCGGAGTCTGAAGCCTAGAGCCGTCTAAAGACTGGTTGTATTGCATATCCGGATCCGTTACACTTGAAGCGGCTCTTCCTTCCTAAGCTGAAGCACTCTACGCATCCTCTTTCGCTAGTGGACAAAGCGTCTTTTCTCTCATTGCCAGTCTTTGCTCCTCTGCGTCGACATGCCTTCTCTACGCGGAGACGCCTGTCTTGCGCAGGGCCTCGCACTGTGCATGCACCTGAATCTCTATTCTGTCTCTTCTTTAACAGTGATTAATTCGATGATGTGTCGTAGATGAAACGCCAGTTATCAAAACAAAATATAGACGTCGAAAAGGAAATATGTATAACAGGGTTTCAAGCTACCTAATGAAATAAGACAATGGTGTTTATCAAAGCTAAGTATATCGAGTGTATACTACTTAATCAAAGGATAAAGCGGACCGGAAGAATTTAATAATGGTGCCAAAAATATTTGAAGGTACGGTAAGAAATTATATCAAACAACGAACCATCGAGTTAATTGGGACACTTTTGACTAGTCGGGATCGAAATATTTCCCCAACTCTTTCCTCCATAAGCTTGTTCAACAACTGAAGGACTCCATTTGCTGGAATCGAACAACGGGTTTTGAAAACCATCCGTCGTGACGTTACTCCATATCCAGCTACCATCCGTTACAAATCGGTCAGAACCTCTGAGCAGATAGTTGACCCGCACAGATGCGACCAATCCTGCAGGACTATTCGGAATGCTATTGGTAGCGTTAACCGCCAAAACTATACGTCCACCAAATATATTTTTAATTTGAAGTGGGTCAGCCTTGACGCAAAAGTATTGAGCCTCTCTCCAGGTGGTTCCTGCACCAATTTTGTCGCCATTGACAAACAGAGTATATCCATCATCGGCTGCCATAAGAACTTCTATAGAAGTGGGTGCTTTGAGCAGATCTGCCTGGTACTCTTTGCGAAATGCCCTGGAGGCGACAGGGAGATTGACGACTTTGTTCGCGGTGGCCTCGCTGGTCCAGATCCATCCAGCACCAGTAAGGTCCATCGCAGGCCCGAGAGCCTGAGCACTGGTGGCTATGCAAGCTGCGAGAAGTACAAAGGCAGATACAATCCCTGTTAATGAAAACAGAATGGTCATTCAGTGATTTCTGTAAGCAACAGACGACTTGTCACAGTTGAAGTCACATACTAACAGATGACAAAGGAAGGATGAGTAAGAAGTCAAATATATAAACTGTCTGGAATATACAAGCTTAAGACTAAGGAGTAACTATGTATTAATTACCACTTATATACTGTTCTACATGTGTCTACCATGAGTCAAGAGTCCATGCATAAATCATGCATATCACTGTGCTTTACTGTGTGCGCAGTTGAATGATTGTAATGAAACTGTGCCCATAGTTGTGCTGAGTAAAAGCGTAGTTGCCTTGTGGTTTCTGCATGTATGTCATGTGATAAGTCACATGGTAGATCACATGGTTGAAGTGAGCAGATCCTGACATTACCTCCCTCTTAAGAATTGTGTCCTCACAATGTATCTAGTTGAAATGCTTCTTGTGTGTTGTTAATGGTTCTTTGCCGATGTCACATTTGATATATTTGAAGTTCCACATATCCATAGGTGCTGAGTATGATAAAAAATAGAATGATCATGGGTATTTCCCATAATAGGTTGAAGAAGATAGAGGATGGCATGTTGGTTCATAGTTTTTGTTTCCAGTTCCTTTTAAATGTTGATTAGTTTTTATTTGGTTTCGGCATATCTGGGTTTTCCCAGTGGAATTTATCCACTAATTTCTTGGCATTTCCAAGGTTTTGATGATCCATCCACATGTTATGTTCATGAGAATATCCTTTCCATTTGACTCAATACATGATCTTTCGATATCTCCATTTAGACTCCAGTATTTCTTCTATTTCATATTGGTCTTGGTTGTTGACTAATACTACCGGTGGTGGATTGGGTTTCTTCTGACTCGGATATTGGGGTGTGATGCACTTTGTGAGAAGCTGTGTGTGGAACACAGGGTGTAGTCTTTTCCATGATTTTGGAATCTCTAGTTTATATGATGCATTACCGACCTTCTTTAGAATTTTAAAAGGACCATATTGTTTATCATCAAGTTTGGCTGCGGATTGATCTGTCTTGATGTTGATCCCTTCAAGATAGACCTTATCTCCAGGATTGAGTTTATTGGATTCTTTACAGTTTTTATTATAATATTGTTTTATGATTTCTGATGTTATTCCTAATGAAGTTTTCGCATCTTCTCTTAATTGAGTAATATCTTTGATGAATTTTTTGACTCATACAACTCTGGTTGTTCCTAAGGGTCCAGTGCCTTTCCATGGGTGTTGACCTGTGTTCATGTAGAATGGTGAATATCCAGTCGATCTATGAATTTTGTCGTTGTACAAGAATTGAGCCATGGGTATCCATTCAGCCCAATCCAATTGCCTGTAATTGATGAATAACCTAAGATATTGTTCTATCTCTTGATTTACACATTCTACTTGTCCATTAGTTTGGGGTTGATAGGCAGTTGACATATTCATTTTAATTCCCAGGAGTTTTGATAATTCCTTCATGAACTCCGATTTGAATTGTGGTCTTCAATCACTGATTACTACTTGAGGAAGTCCATGATGTTTGAATACATGATCACGGAATTCTTGGGCAACTTCTGAAGAGTCTATTTCTTGATTACATGGAATAAACTCAGCCATTTTAGTGAATCAGTCAACTACTATCATAAGAAAGTCAAATCCTTGTGATATTGGGAGTGGTTCAATAAAGTCTATGGAAATTATCTGCCATGGCTTGTCTGGAATAACATTTGGATCTAGGGGGCCCTTCTTAGTTGTTCAATGGATATTGGTCCTTTGACACACTTCACATCCAGATATGTATTTCTTGACATCAGATCTCATTTGTGGCCACCAGTAATCTCTAAGGATTAGTTCCTGTGTCTTATATTCTCCTGGATGTCTGCTAATGGCAGGATCATGATGAATGTGAATTATATCCTCCTGTAGTTTTGTGTTTTTTGGGACATAGATTCAGTTTTTCTAGGAAATTATACCTTCTTCAGATTTGAGTTAGTTTGGGTCTTTTTGATCAAGCATCTTAATAATCTCTTTGTCACAATTTTTCTGAGATTTTCGGATCCTCTCCATGATATTATTGTCTTGTCCAATCATGTGATGTTGGGTTCTGAAATGTTCTGCCTTCAGGAGTGTGATGTTTGTGTTGTCATTTTCACCCTTATCATATTCTGGTCATCTGGAGAGTAAATCCACTTTGGTCATCTGGTTTCCTGGTTTATGGTGTAATGTGAACTTGTATTCTTGTAACTCTGTGACCCATCTAGCTTGTCTTCTATTGAGTTTTTGTGGTTTCTTGAAGTATTCTAGATTTTTATGATCTGTCCAGATTTCAAAGGTCTCCTTGGCTCCGAGGAGATATTGATGCCATTCCTCCAATGCTCTCATGATTGCCAGTATTTCCTTGTCATAAATTTCATAATTTTGCTCTGCAGGATTTAGTGCATGTGAAATGAAGGCTATTGGTTGATATTTGCCATTCATTTGTTCCTGAGAGAGTATGGCTCCATTAGCAAAGTCCAAGGAGTCTGCTTCTATGCAGTATTTTCCATTATCATTGGGTAGAGCTAGTACTGGTACTGTCAAGATTCATTCTTTGAGATCTGAGAAGGCAATTGCTTGCGGTAGTTCCCATTTCCAATCATTTTTTCCAGTGAGTTTATGGAGGGGTTTGGCTACTTTGGCAAATCCTTTGATAAATCTTCAATAGAAGTTAATGAACCCCAAGAATTGTTGTAGTTCTCTCTTATTGTTCGGTACTGGCCAGTCTTTTATAGCCTGTATCTTAGCAGGGTCCATTCATACAGTATTATGAGAGATGATTAGTCCCAGGTATTCAACCTCAGTCTTTTCGAAGAAGTACTTCTCTGGTTTCAGGAATAAATTGTTGTGTTCCAATTTTCCTAATACACATTTCACCATCATTCAATGTTGATCTAGTGTTTCTGTAAAGATTAAAATGTCATCCATATAGACTATGACCTGTCCTAGATCTATTTCATTCTTAAAGATATCATTCATCATAGTTTGGAATGTGGCTGGTGAGTTTGTTAATCTGAAGAACATGACCAACAGTTTGAATAATCCTCTGTTAGTTCTAAAGGCTGTGTATTGTTTGTCACCTTGCTTAATTCTAACATTGTTGTAACCCCAACAGATATTGAGTTTAGTGAAGTGTTGTGCCCTTTTTAACTTATCTACTAATTCCTGAATGAGGGGTAGGGGATATTGGTTCTTGATTGTAATCTCATTCAGTCATTGATAATCTTGAATAGGTCAGAGTGATACATCCTTCTTTTTAATGAAGAAGAATGGGGATGCCCACGGCAATTTCGATGGTCTAATGCATCCTGACTTGAGATTTTCATCTAGGAATTCATCCAATTGTCTTTGCTCTTCTAGGTTTAATGGATAGATTTTACAGTCAAATTCCTTAGCTCTGGGAATGAGTTCGATGGCGTGATCCCAGGGTCATCTCGATGATAATTCATCAAATGATTCCTTCTCAAAGATCTTTTCATATTGGTGATAGGCTTCAGGTATTGATTGTTTCCAATGTGTTTTTGACTGCTGTTTATTTTGTGCCTCAGCAATCTTGGATGCTGTTGTTTGGAACATTCGTATCTCGATTTCCTCCATGATGTTGACTGCAATTAATCTATCCCCATGGTTGAAGTTGATTTCCTTGTCAAGGTCTTCTTCTTCTTCAGGGTCAAGGGTATTGACTAATGGAGTACATTCAATCAGGCAACATGTAAACTTCAGTGTGTTCTCCTTCCAGTCTATTTCTGGGTTATGGGTTTTCAGCCAGTCATGTCTGATGAAGATATCTGCCTTTCCTAGGTTAGATACCGCAAGTGTCATGATTTCCATGTATCTACCAAGTCTGATTCAAAGTTCTGCGTAGTGGGTGATTGATCCTCCTGAATTGAACGTGCCATCTGCATTGTATACTGGAATGGGTCATGGGTATTTCTTTACTATTATCCTGTTCCTTCATACAAACTCCTTACCTATGCATGAGCCAGTACTTCCACTATCTAGAAGTGCCTTTACAATGTAACTCCATCTAGAATCTAGAGTTGTGATAACCATGTGTAAGTCCATTTGATTTCCCTTGGTACCTCAAATATGTTGTTTGGGAGATTGTAGTTCTTCTAATACAGTTATTACATTATTATTAGAGAGATTGTTCAGATCTCTTAGCGTAGTATGAGTTACTTTGGTTTGTCATTTTGTATGTGTCCAAATATTGAGTATGCCAATGACAACCTCTGGCTTTTCCTCCTTGATTCATTGTGCTGTCCAGTACATATTTCCTTGTTTTGCTTCCTTCCCAGGGAAGCTGCACTTAGATTGTTCATTCTTCTGTGATAATATAATAGATTCCTGATCTATCCTAGGGATATTTACAGAAGAAAGTACATAAATGGAGGCTGGCAAGTTCACACTTACTGCTGGCCTCAGTGAAAACCCCAGCTAGTGGCTAATTGCATGTTCTGGTCATCACTGAGTTCTGGCATAGGTATAATACGAGGTTCGGTAGCTATAGTGTCCATGTTTGTATGTAAAGGGGCATCTACTGCCCTGTTCATAAATTGTCCTTGCCTGTTAGGGCAGTCCTTAGATAAATGGCCATGTTGGCCACACTTAAAGCATTGCCCTCGGCATTTCATAGTGTCTATATCCATGCGGTTTCCTCCTTGTGAGATGGGAATCTGGTCAGGGTGTATTGTTGATTGAAGTGGGTTTGGGGTTGTTCTGGTTGGTTGACTTCCTGGGTTAAAATTTCTATTTGTGTTTCCTGTGGTCTGGTAATTTCCAGTGGTTCCAAACCGAGCATCTGATTCCCTTTTCTGTCATTCAAATATGACTGCTTTGTTCTTCTAATCATTGATCAAGGTATCATCTTTGAGCCCTGCTACTTCTATGAGTCTCTTCCTGAGCCCTGGGGTAACTCCACTCTTAAATTTATCCACTAAGGTGGTGTTATTGAATCCAGTGAGATTTTCCCAGGCATCAAATTCTAGAATATACTCTTCCACAGGTCATTTGTTCTGTCTGAGTTTTCTGATCTGTGTGATAGCATTACTCTGGGTCTCCAGGAATATGAAAAAGACTTGCAGGTCTGTGGATAGCTAGTTCCAGTTAGGGAATAGTGGAGTGATTTTGAATGGTTGGATATTTCCATCTGTTCCCATTGCTATGCTTCTGTGGACTTCCTCATTTGTAGATTCCTGGCTGTTATGTTCGTCCTTCCATATCTGCCTTTCTTTATTAAAGGCAATCAATCATTCCATGTATGTGTCTGCCCATCTTTGGGTGATGTTTCCTTTATCCTTCTTAATTTTCATTAAGGTTTGGGTAATCCAGGTCCAATCTGAATCAATCTTTTTCTAATCAAAGTAGTTCTCCATCCAGTGACACTATCCAGAGACTTGGTCTGGGTCTCCTTCAAAATCATTGGGTGGTGTGACCTTCTTGTCCTTCTCAGGTTTAATTTCCCTGATTACTTGATTGATCAGCATAGTCAGGTTCAAGGTGTATGTCGTTTTATCTGTATTGTTTAGGTTGTTCCATCTTTTGATTCCCCCAATGATAAAGAGGAAAAGGAAGGTTGTGAGAAAGGTGATGATGTCAGCTTCAGTAATCATGATTTAGTCAATGTGGATGCACACAGGTCCATTCCAGTAAAAGTGATCCCAACACTCATGGCAGAAGAAGCCTTCATGATTAGAAACAGGTGGTATGGGAGATGGTGATTGGGAGATGGGTTCGAGGAGGGGAATTTCATTGGGTGTTGGAGAGAGGACTTGTATTTCCCAGCCAATTCCTTGTTTGTGTAACTCCTCAATTGAGGGATATGTATTTGGATCAGGTGAGGCTGTTGTTTCCCTTGATTGGGATAAGGATGGGTTTGAGGACAGAGTAGATGTGATTGCTTGGGTAACAGTCCAAGTCTGGTGATAGGGTGGAATGCAGTAAAGGATTCTAGTTTGGAGTTGGAATCAGGTCTGGGATCTTGTAATGGGCATATGTTTTGACATAGGTGACAAGCTACGCATGCCTTGGTCACATGCACACTGATTTGCAGATAGAACTAGCTGGGGCAACACATGGTAGCCTCCTCAGACACTAATGACTTAGGGTTCTCTGAAGATTACCCCTGCAGTCCTTGTACAATTGGTAATTTGCCTAGAGTCGGGCTCAACGTTACTCTGTATGGCTCTCATGCTTCCAAGCACAACAATTGAGTCTATTGAATATAGTGTACATCTATCAGTCAGCCAATTGACAGAGAAGATAAAAGGTAATAGTGATGTGGGGGTTCCATGGGAGTGTGTGAGGTCAAGTAAGGGAGTCTTAAGCTAATGTAAGCAACAGACAACTTGTCACAGTTGAAGTCACACACTAACAGATGACAAAGGAAGGATGAGTAAGAAGTCAAATATATAAACTGTCTGGAATATACAAGCTTAAGACTAAGGAGTAACTATGTATTAATTACCACTTATATACTGTTCTACATGTGTCTACCATGAGTCAAGAGTCCATGCATAAATCATGCATATCACTGTGCTTTACTGTGCACACAGTTGAATGATTGTAATAAAACTGTGCCTGTAGTCATGCTGAGTAAAAGCATAGTTGCCTTGTGGTTTCTGCATGTGTCATGTGATAAGTCACATGGTAGATCACGTGGTTGAAGCGAGCGGATCCTGACAATTTCAAGCATAAATGGGTATGGATAGTCCTACAGTTAATCGATTTAGACATACTGCTATTCAAGGATCTGTTGGTGTAGAGTTGTGGTGAGTGTGCTTATATGGTGCTCTTAATTCCCTCCCCTTAAATACTACAGAAAGGAGCTCCGAAGATAATCTTTAGGTGCTCACACTGTTATTCATTAGCAACATACTACTTCTAGCTTCTAAACAATATCTTCTATTCTCGGGTCCTGAGATCTGGGTATACCAAGATTAACCATTAGGATGTGTATTCTAACCAAATTCTAACCTATTCATAAACAATATCCGAGCAAGCAGTTTACTCTATACAGTAGTCATCTTCCCATTGAAGTTTACAATTCAATCATCCAGCGAAAAGAAACGCTAGTAGGCGGCAATGTAATTTTAGATCCTAAAATTATCCTACAAAGAGCTTGGTTCAGACGCCCACTGACTTCAAATGTCAAAACGTCAAGTCGTACGTTGGACTAAGGTTGGACATTATTATCTTAGGATATCCGCCACCGGTTTTAACCCATGATACAGGATGAATGAATGTAGGATTTTCCCTAAGCCACAATAAACTGGCGAGCACCTGAACAATAAAATCTTGTTAAAGCTCGGTTGAAGCATCACTCCTTTCAAAATCATGTTCCCTACTTCAGAACCTTAAGTATGCCATGAACTTCAATGAAGACTTCGTTTCCTCAGTATTACCAGCCTCGATAAAATGGAAAAGAAAGAGTCTCAGTACTTATTTGGTACTTATACCACCATCCAACAAGTTGCATCCTACCTTGGTCCAACCACCCCGACGGCCAAAGTATCGGCTTCCTAGAGGCTCGGGCCGGCTAACTTTGTTTAGATCTTCAGACAAAGGCTTTCAAAAAATAAAAATAAAAATAGACTGCGCGTGATCGATATTGATGGAACCGATGGAGTCTGGACTCGGCAATTTTATATTTCCAACCCAATTATGGTCAGCTGATGCTTGCAAGTTTACCAACCTCGAGCTCACCGTCACTATTAGATTCGTTCTTAACGGCTATACCTATCATTACTACTTGGATTCCGCTTCCACACATAAGTATTTCGTCCTTTATTGTAGCCTTCCTTGCCTTGTACTTACAACAAGGATGTCTTTCGGACGGTTACTATGGAGTAGGAAGTGACAATTACTTTGCTTATCAATTCAAGAAGCTTAACTCAAGCTTAACTTAGACATTAACTTTGTTCATGAAACGAGCCCTTTACAACCTCGTTGCCTCAACAACCTTCAATTTTGAAGGCCCTCCCTTTTCCCCCCAATCCACACCTTGTCCGCACCATTACCACCTTCACCCATGGACTCAGACCGGCGCTTTGGTGCCCCATCTGTCAGACCGCGTACCGCGTCTATAACTAGCTTGGAAAGAGAGTTCAGCGACACCGTTCTTGTCGCTTCTCAGAGCTACTATCGATCCCCGAGATGGCCTCCAGACAGCAGTGATCAAGTAAGCCCTGTTTTCGTTCTATTCAGGAGTGAAATTCACTGAACTTCGTGCACCAGGATCTTACGGTTGAATGTCAGAATAATGATTTAGCTCCTACAGGCAGCTCCCCGGCGAAGCCTATTTCTCCACATGAATCACTGCCAGCAATAATAGTCGATGAAGTAAGGTGGCGCACTCTGTCATCCCTGTTACCCCTTCTCCAGTTGTTCTCTGGACTCACGGATGTCAATGGATACTATGTACGTTTCTTTATCGCCACTCAAGTTTTAGAACGTCCGTTGATTATTCACCTTCAAGGTTCTAAGCGGACCTATCACAGATAATGAAATCCGTATTTTCCAAGAGCACTCCAAGCATGTAAAGAAGTTTGCCTATCACCCACAGACGGTAGTAGTGACGAGCGCATCTCCTACGGGACTACCTTCTTCGATGGTAACAAAGACGAAGAGAATATCGTCATCAGTGTATTTCCGGCTCTTAGCCAGTCAACATACCAGCTTCCTCCTCCCTTCACTCGAAAGTTTATCCATCACATATGACCCTGAATTGGATCTTCACGAAACCCTCTCTCTCTTTCAGTCATTGTCTCTTACCTCTATCGAGCTCGTAAATCTCCCTGACAACTCCCATCTTTATTCATTCCTCACCTCGCTTCATTCTGAAACCCCTGGCTTGGAGAGTCTCACGTTACGTGGACCACATCGAATTTCCGCTTCAAATCTTTCGCGTATCGGAGAATTGAGGATCCTTCAACGCCTCGAATTAGATCAGGTGGTCGATATCAATAACTACAAGATCCTTGAAGATATCAGCGAGCTGCGATATCTAACTGAGCTCATCATCAACTTGGATCCAAGGTCTCTAGAGAGGGACGATATTCCTTCAGAATCACCCTATGCTCCATTGGGGCACACGCTGCCAGGCTTTAAAGCTCTCAAACTTCTGCGGATCACGGCTCCGTTTGAGCTTATCAGTGACCTCTTGAGGAATGCAACCTCAGCCTCATTGGCTACGCTTGAGATCGTCCCAGTATTTTATAAAGATCAAGTCGTTGATAAAGAGGACCTGCCACTAGTTAAAGAAGAAGAGGATTACAGTTGCAGCAAAGTTGCGCGTATCCGTAAAAAACGGCTCGGGACATTAGCCTCTCCCGCGGGTACCTCTTCGCCTAATGTTGGAGCAGAACCCTTCCAGTGGTCCAAAACACTTGAGCGGGTTTTGAGACTTGTTTCCGATCGTTGGTCCAAACAGTTAAAATGGCTCGTGTTGTCGGTGGTGGACATGCACCAGAGGTCTCGAATGGTAGATATGCGAAGAGAAGAACATATATCCCTGTTGGCCCAGTTGAGTCAGCTTGAGACACTAGTGATTGATGATTGGAACATTCAATCTGCTAGTGACTTAGAGTGGTTCGTGACCCAGTTTTCCAAGCTTAGGACTGCCGAGCTGCGTTGCGGCCCTGCTAACAGCTGCTCTCTTTCGCTGAAGGATCTCAACACTATCGTGGCCTCTTGCCCTCAGTTGGATACCCTGGAGTTCATGTTTGACGTCAACGCGCTCTCTCTGCCCGTTGGGACCTTCCCGGACCTTAGCTCCCTTAAGCGTAACCGCGACCTTAAGATCCTCTCAATAGGGAGTACCACCACTTTAACGAACCAACAGCAAAAATTACACTTGGCGCGCCATTTGGATTACCTATTCCCCAATGTTGTTACGAAGCGGGTGTGTAAGGGGTATCAGGGCGAGTTTTGGGTAGAGATTTTCGAACTCGTTGACCTTTGTCAACAAGTTAGGAAGGATGAGAGAAATGGAGTTTTTGAGGGTTTTGAATTTGAAGAGACATAGCTTACAAGTTACGGGTCATGTAAAATTAAGGCTTAGGGTTTTTTGAAATAGCTTTTTTGAGTATGTCCCATGAACCGTAACTTATTAGGTCCGCTTCAAGGTTTGAAACATAAATTGCTGACAAGGGGGCATTGCAAGGGCATTGGTGCATCTTCCCGGTGTGCGAATGCGTTTAAAATTTAAATACGGAGTCAGCCCATGTTTTTTGTCTAGTCTAATCGTCTCAAAGTCAGATGTCAGAAAATGCTGGAATTTCAATGGCTATAATAATTGGCATATCATGCCTTCAACGATCATCCAAGAGTGGTGGCAACGTCTCGGACTCCAGAGAATCCGGAGACTTCATCGATATCATCCCTCGATTATCCCTCTTCATCCTTAAAGTTCCTGTAGTTTGTGCATCCCTGGACCCTGGGGTCCAGGGGCCTAGGAGGCTGGGGCGCTCGAGGGGCGCTGGGCACCTTGTAATTGCCCGGGCCCCGGCAAATTACTTGCTAGTTACATGGGAGTTTTTATATTTGTAACCAACCAATTGACCGACCAACTTGTTACGGAAACGCTATGGTACATGGTGGCCAAGGGCAATTGAAGCCGTGCTCGATGGAGCCTTGGAGGAGCAACGTAGGAGTTTAGTGAAGTTGAAGGGCTTGAAGCCCTTCTAATGTTTGGAGTGGCATATGTTACCAAACATTCGATATCACATGGATTTATATTGTTTACCTTCTGCGAACAACAAACAACATCGCTTATCAGTACTTTTTGATCTTTTTACCGAGCTGGAAGTAAGTTGGTTTCTCAGTATGTCAAACTCATAACGTTACGGTTACCACTACTTGTTTTTCAAGAACAAGACAATTATGAAATGGTCTATAATAACAGCGACACCGCCAGCCCCAGGGAAATATGCAACGGAGAGCAAATACAGTGGGCTTCATCACAATCGTCAAAAATATAATAATACAGCGTTAAGATAAGGGCAAGAAAAGGGTTTTCGTGAAGAAATAAGAATATCAAGAGATAACTTCAGTGTCTGTAAGGTAAAGATCACTTTGCGTCGTTGACTTCGTGCGAGGTAGTCTTCTTGCTCAGTCGCTTGTGTTGTCCACGGCGCGATTCCGTCGGATATTGACACTGGAAAGAACGGCGGACACATTGGCTGGAAGTTGCAGAAGTTATTAGCACGCTGTCACATTAATGAAGATAGCTGTTTACTCACTTGCACCTCTGATCCAAGCTTCCCGCAGCCGGTCTACCACAGGCTATCTTGCGTTCTCGACAGAACAAGCAAGCTAAGCTCAACCTCTTAGGCTCAGAACTTTTCTTCTTCGACGCGGACTTCGCCGTCTTCGGGTAAGACGTCGAAGATGGCAAACTCTGCGGTTTCTCTTTCTCCTGACTCTTCGAGGGCGGTGTACATACAGGTTGCCGAGGACTACTAGTAGCACTAGCAGTAGCCTTATTACTGTTGCCCGGTGAAGACGGTGATTTGCGTAGAAGGGAAGAAACAGGAACCTGCTTTTGAGGTACTCTGATGGGGGCCATGAAAGTTTCACTGCCAGTATCTGCCGGAGATCTGGTGGAAGATGCTCGTGCTTGGACTGCTGCTGTAGATTGCCTGGCATGCGATGGAAAATCAACATTTGAGAAGTAGTCGACATTAGCGGAGAGTTCAGAGTATGTAGAATGTTGTTTGGGTGAAATAGACTGGTGATGGGGCGAGACAAGCCTAGAGGATGTGCCTTGTGATAATGGAAGAGGCTCTGCGTGTAAAACGCCAGGGGAATGCTCTGGAGAAGGAGAATAGTGGTACACTTTGCCGTCGTGACTCAGCTGTGAGTGGGTTTGTGGGTCCATTGCGGTTGATAAGCATGTTGGTAACGCGGTGGATCGCGGTGCAGGCTAAAGGAGGGCACAGTTAGACCCCAGAGACGTAAGGAGGGTGGTAAATGAACCCACCTGCTCCACGAGAGCAGCTGCATGGTCTTCAGGGGCAATGCGGTACAAACTTGACTGAGCCTGCGAGATTGGTCTGGAAACATAAGGGGAAGAAAATGGAGGAAGAAGTATCTCTCTGCTTTTGTTGTCCGTGTCACAAGGGGGGTCAAACATCGCAATGGGCAAATAGTCGTTCGATGCTAGAACCGGATCAAAAAAAGAACGGCTAAGCTTTACTTCAAAGTCTGGATAATATCCATCCTTTGATATTATCTGGCGGTTATATGCATAATATTGTCTGGGAACTTGGGAATATGCACTAGAGGAAGTTGGCTTTTATGTCCAAAATAAGATAAGGCGAACAGACGTGGATGTAAAAAAACAATTGCTTACCGGCTGCGAGTAAACCCCGTTACCGTAGTGAATATATTCACCACTGTTCAACTCCGACCTGTAATATGAGGCTTCATCGCGGTCTTTAATGTATGTCGGGTTGTTCATGGACTGCTCGTCGTAGTACCCATCATATTGCCGTACCTGCGAACCACATGTTGACTCCGTCGAGATACATCGTGATAGCGTCTCCTGGGCTTGCTGGTGACAAAGCATGGTGGGGTATATATTGTTCGTTAGAGGCAAAGGGATAGCACTATGGGGACGGTGAGCTCTTGCACGCTGCTCGTTACGAGAATAAGGAGGAATAGAGGAGACAAAGAAGTCGAACTTTGTAGCAGTAA
>JASFCY010000163.1:0-15857 GCA_036940585.1 Cyathus olla
TGGGGGATGAAATGGGCTGTATATGTAGGAATGATCCCAAGGCTGACCACAGGGATGATATTTGGCAGGATGAAGGCCTTAAACATTACGATGATATTCGCTGTATATTTTCCACAGTTTTTAGCCCATTTTTTAACGGCCATGCTCAAGTCGGAGGCTGCGCTGAATTTTTGTTCTGCAATAACCTCCGACGAGCAGTTGGAACTAGTGGCTTGTAGTGAAGATACAGGTTGAAGTAAGGAGCTAAGACGTATGGCTGCAATGTTGACCATAGTAACAAGAAATTGGATTAACAATAAGTATCGTTGCCTTTAGAGTAGGGAAGGGGGAAGTTGATTGGTTTGAAATAGGTACTATCAGGCTTTTTATAGCTCCTGAACCGTTCTCGGTTGGGGAATGTCAGGAGCAGCTGGAAGAGAAGTCAACGGTACCAGTCGGGGAATCCTGAGACATCCCGTGGGAAGGGGGGCTACCTTACTGATATAAATGGTCGAACTTACTGATATAAATGGTCGAACTACTGATATAAATGGTCGAACTACCGATATAAATGGTCGAACTACCGATATAAATGGTCGAACAGGCTTCCTTACTGATAATGGTCGAACTTACTGATATAAATGGTCGAACTTACCGATATAAATGGTCGAACTACTGATATAAATGGTCGAACAGGCTTCCTTACTGATATAACTGATAAAAAAAGAGTAGTGTTGCTGTGAAGATGCATAAAAGTAGTGTTGTCGGCGGAGCGACTTAAATGCAGATTGACATCGCCTCAGCCCGGCGCTGGAGACAAACCGCCTTTGCGGTCGGACCGGTTTACAAATCGCAGCAAATCGTTGTCCCCGATTGGACACCGCTTGAAATCACGATTGTGCTGATAAGCTCACGTGACCAGGTCGTAACCGCGTCGCGTCGATTACCATTTGGTATCCTTGTCTTTCTTCTTGGCTCACTATCCTCCTCGTTGAAAGTATCTCTGTATATCTTCCTTCTGTTGGTTTATATGGTTGTTTTGCACGTGTACAATGCCTTTTATAATCAAATTCATTTGAAGCAGACTTGAAACCGACATCTGGGCAGTGGAGGAGAGGTTGGGAGAGGTTTAGACCTAACTTTTTCGTGCACAGCTGGCAACGGGGTAGTTTTGATCACATCCCCACGCGGGTAGACCTTGCGTGAGCGTTGTGCATAGGTTTTGACAGGTAAATTGAAGGGAAATCAAACTTTCAAGCTCCAGCGCTCAAGACTCAAGTGCTCAGCGAAGAGCAAATCATTGATCGTCGACATTCAACGGTCTGCTTTTGACTAGGTCGTTCACAGCTGCCGCTTCGTACTTCCTGCACTTGGTGCGTATGAAAACCAGATACTTATACTTGAAACTTTAAGAAAGCTCACTGACACAAAAATACACCGGTAAAACAGTATAGGTGATAGGATTCTCGGGCGGCAAAAGAAATGTGTTAGAGATAAACGAAAGCGAAATAAAGCGAAACTATGTACAAACAGGGATTATCGAAAGCATTTGGAATGGAAACTGGATGGTATGCTATAGGAGAGGTAATTGACTTCTACTCGTTCGGGTCGCTAATGTGAAGTGGTGATCTTGCGCAGGTGCTTAATCGAGAAGACGAGGGAGGCTAAGCAACTTGCAAAGCATAAAAAAACGGGTAACACGAGGATTCGCTCGCGTGAGTTTTCTAGATTTCTGTCGTTTACTTTGGGGTTTAACGCAACTTGCACGATGAACACTGCGATGGACGTGGAGAAGGACAAGAACCCCCTTAGATCCGAGAATCAGTACTTCGTCAGGTTGTGAAATTAGGGTACGTACCAAGTAAACCAGATCGTTGGAGAAGCCACCACAATAACGAGAGCTTTATTTTTTTCGTAAACAGACATAGGTATAGGCTGCCTCAAGAACCATATGTTGAGAATGGCGTGCGGTATACAACCCATGAAATGGAAGATCACGGTGATCACTCCAAGGCACCAAGTTACTGAGACGTCATTTTGATCAATGAGGTATGTTGTAAATCTATATTTAGAATCAAGATTGGAACGGATTAATACATATCTAAGCGAAAGACTAACGGGAGAAATCCTGCAGAAAGGGCAAGAAGGTGCCTCCAATGCTCGGAAACTACTTGGATGGTGATGCTCTCCGACGTATCGATGTTTGCTTCTACATTGCCATGCTGGTGTTTAGATTTAACTTGGGTGATGAGGTGTGTTGCGTACGCCGGAACGATACCAAGACTGATGACTGGGACGATGTGCGGCAGAACTAGGTATGTCATCATTGTGGTAATATCCTTTATACGTTTAATCCATTTATTCCAACGAGTCTTTATCGCTGAGGTTAAGATGGTGGCTGAAGGGAACCAGTATCCTGCATTAGCCATTGGTGGTGGCTGAGTCGGTTCGTTGGCGTCAGTGGCCAGACTTGGTTGTTCCGGAATAGTGCTATGTGGCATAGTTAAAGGAAAGGATTCAGATGTGAAGCTTAAGTTCTGTTTCATAACGATAAGAGCTTAGGCAAAATTCAGGACAGGTAGGAGAATGGCACATATGGTTGTCTCGTATGAGCTCTATATAATATGATGGACGGAACGAGGTAGCAGAGAGTTCTTAATGATGCTCACGTACAGCCGCTGTTTAATTGCAGTGTTGTCAAGTTCCGTCAATAGAGCTCAAAAAGGTCTGATGACTAATTGACTGGTCAGTTAAAAAACTGATCCGTCAATGATATTGACAGGGTCAATAAGGGTCTACAAGAGAAACTATTCCCACGACCTTTTGTGCGCGCGAACACCGACCTCGTGTTCACCTTTGGCATCCCCGCCAGCATAATTCCCTCCACTCGACCGTTTCCTCGACTCATATAACTTCACTATACCCCTGCATCCAACAATGCAAGAGATAACATGTACCGTTTTTAGTGCTTTCTTATGCCTCAAAACACCCCAGTTGCTCCACAGCTTCACTCACTAGCACTGTAGTATGTACTAAAGAATGATATATTCCTATTCTCTTCACTCAGAGTGCCTGGGGCTAAAAATATTGCTGGTTATATATTAAGTCCAACAATCCTACACCTCAGCAGTTGACAGAATAATGCTGAGGCAAGTACTTTACATGAACAGTTTTCTTTCATATTTACAGATATCCCCTATATACTTATTAAACTTGCATTCATGCCACCAAAGTCACCTATTTGGCACCTCTTTAGCTAAAATAGAACTCAATATTGTACTAACAAATGCTACAAGGCTTCATGGTGCATAGCATGTCTTAACAAAGCCATTGGAAATCTGCAGATGGAGACCCACCTTGCAATAGCCCATGGTTTAACTTCAGCATCAGAATCTACAAGTAAAACACCAGATGAATGGAATGTAATTGGTATAATTTCTCTTGTTAATACTGTAAGTCATGTGTATTGACTTAAGTATTTGCTGTAGGTTGAGCTACATTGTTGCCAGTTTGTGGAAAAATTGACAACATGCTGGTACATCTAAAGGCATGCAAGAATGTGGATCCAGTACTTCAAGATATTATGCTTCAGAAACAGATTGAATTCCATGCTGCTTCTAATGAAAACAGGCCATTCTTTAGTATATCTATCCCTCCTTGATCCCAGTCTGCAACTTCTAGTATAATGGCACATGGACTCACACCATTCCCTACACACAGTAACTCAGCATTGCTCAGCCTACTTCTAATGCTGCAGCTATTCCCAAGCAACTCCTTGCTGCTACCTTCTGACCCAGATCAACCTCGATCAAAGCAGCCATGCTTATCCCATTCTACTTCTGCTTTAGGTAATTCCACAAACACATTTTCCCATCCACCTGATATGCAACAGGAGTTTGGTGAGGACATTTGTAAGCTACTTGTAACATTGGGAATTCCATTTAATGTTGTTGTGCAACCTGAGTATAAACTTTTTGCACAGAAGTGGATGCTTGGTTTGGTGACACCAGACTGCCATATGCTTTCAGGTAAAATTTTGACAAATGAAGCAGACAGAGTCATTGCAGCAACACAGGTATTCACAGAGGGAAAGATGGTAGCATACCAGTGTAATGGTTGGAAAAATGTTGTGAAGACTTCCATTATTACTTCAATGATAACTGCAGATTCTCTCGTACATCTCTCATTAGCACTAACAGTTATAAGTCTAACTAACAACATTTCATGAATAGCCATATTTACTCCACACATGATATGACTGGAAGGCCTAAAACTGGTGATAAGCTCTTTACACTTGTAAAGGATGATATAGGGTACACTGTAGGATGAAAAAGGTGTCTATAAATAAAATTTGTTATGCAAGTTGAGATGAGAAGTCATCAGTCTCTGGCTCTAAGATTTTTCCATTGATGTGAGGGAGAAACTTGTAAATTGAAGAAGGAAGTGGAACTAGTGGAAAGAGATTCTTTTTTTTGAATGTTTAGCTACAATGTCCTTAAGTACTGTATAACTTCAGAAAATGTAGGAAATGAGGTCAAATGTGGACTAAACATAAAAGTAATGTAGGAGACAACAAATGAAAAATAAAAGAAAGGAGGTTTTGAGAAACAAAATTGACTAATGAAGTATGAAATGAGGTGAACCACATGCCATTTTATACTTGAACCTCAAATCATCATTTATGCTGATTTCCATATGTAGGTAAACATCTGGCTCTACAACATGCAAAGCACCTATGGTGTTAATGCAATTGCTATTATCACTGATGATGGGTCTCATGTGAAGAAGATATGTTAGTTACATACAGTGGCATTTCTTCACATTGCCACATTTATATGCTAGGCTCATCAAAGTGGTCTTCTTACAGAAAACTACCTCACAGTCAAAGCTTCATTTATGTTCTCTGCTGCCAAGGCTACTGAAATCATCAAGAGATTCAACAATCATCAAAAAGCCCTTGATCTCCTTTGTGCACAACAGATCTGTATAACAGGTTGTATTCTTGCTCTCACCCTCCTGGTTGTAACTTGGTGGACTGGGCATTACTGTGTACTTTAAGGACTCCACTCACAACCATCTGTAATCATGGGGTGTATTGCTGCAAATAAACAATGGCTACTTGTTGCAGCAGGCACTCAGGCAGATCTCAAGGTGAAGGCACTCAAAATATCTGCAGTATGCTATAATGAACAGTTCTGGGAGGATCTTGAAAAGTATGTTCATTCTTATCTACTAAATTTCATTATCTGGGTATTCAAATTTCACTCATCTGTGGCTATATACAAGGTGAGTTCCTAAGTGTTTGAATAATGTTTATTTATTTAAATCTTAGACCTGGAATCCTCATTTCTTGATTTTTGTGCATCCATTTGTATCCAAAATATCTATAATGGAAAATAAAATCTTTTATACTTTAATATGTCATCTCAAGATAATCTTTTAAGTATTCAAGAATATGACCATTGATGACACTCCCATTCATTTCTTTTTCGAAGGGAAAGAGATTGCAGTTCTACAATCTGACTCTTAAGCCCAAATATCCCAACAGCAACTATCAATATAAATCCAATGAAGTGGCAAAAAGTAGACATATGTAAAGAAGAGCTAGAGAGGTAGGCATGGGTGTTAGGGCAATACTTAGACAAGGCCACCTAACAATAAACAGAAGACTTAGAGGTGAGAATCAATGACTAGGAGAAGTGGAAATCCTGAGAGATTGAAGCTGAGAAATGCCTACTGTACAGGAGGATTTATATAATACTAAGTATCTACTATCTAACTACTACTGAAGGAATAGTATGGAAGGTAGAGGAATAATGCTTACTAAGAATGAAGTCATAAGGAATAGTATGGAATGTAAAAGAACAATGATGACTAAGAATGAAGTCATATGGAATATGATAGAAAGAACTAGAAAGATAATGACTAAGCATGGAACTAATGCAAAACAATCATTAAGGCTGTTTCCAAACAAACAATCACTGAGGCTATTGCCAAACAACAATCACGGCTGATGCCGAACAAGTCAAATAGCCTATCTGGAAGTGATTCCTGACAATGGAGATGTTTTTGCAAGGAATACATACAGTTAACAGTACTTAGTTTAAGTATGTAATCCAAATTAGACCTGAGGGGAGGACTAGAGAGGCTTTTTCCTGGAAAGGAAGGTGTAAACTACCAGTCAACCTGAAAAGAATCACAGATGGGTTATGGTAATCTCCTTGGCTGTTTTTCATCAGTCTGCATCTGCACATTGAAAAGAGCTTGTCCCATTCAGCTCTCCCTTCTCAGTATGTCCCAGCTAAAGACATCCTATCCACCAACGAGTTTTCCGCCAGTCAAATGGCCCACCACAAAAATTCGGATCCCAATTACTTATGGTTTATTTCTGGCAATTTACATTGCACTCCAAATTTGTGTGCTTCTCTCTTTTTTTCTCATGGCCCACCACAAAAATTCGGATCCAGGTTACTTCTGGTTTATTTTTGGCAAGTTTGTAAGGCCCTCTCTTTACATGTACTCTAAAGTTGGGTGCTTCTCTTTTTTTATCTCATGGCCCACCACAACAATTCGGATCTGGGACACCTCTGGTTTATTTTTGGCAAGTTTGTAAGGCCTTCTCTTTACATGTACTCCAAAATTGGGTGCTTTTATTTTTTTTTCCCATGGCCCACCACAAAAGTTCGGATCTGGGACACTTCTGGTTTATTTTTGGCAAGCTTACACAGCCCCCCTCAGGCCCTCTCTTTATGCGCACTCCAAACATGGTCACTCCTGTATCTTTTCCTCCTTCTCACCAACCCCATTTATAGGTGTCTCTATGACCTTTAGTACAACCTCAGAGTGCCTATGCCCAATGCTTATAATTCAACATTCTACATGGAATACTGGGAAGCACTGTAAGTAAAAAGGAAGCTCGCTAATATATATGGACTTACGATATTCTAATACTTTTATTCATTCTGATTACTTGTGGGCTATTAAAGAGGATAAGGTGCACTTCTGATGTTGTGCAGATACTTGACAGATAGCAAGAGGGATGCTAAACGAACCGAAAAACCTAGCGATGCAAGGACCACCAGAATCCATCCGCTTGCGCTCTCTGGTTTTCCTTCGCTTCTCTTGCAGTTTGATCCAACGTGCCACATAAATGATGCAATCAACGCAAAAAACAAGATAGATACTCTTTTTTAAAAAAAATTACCATATCTACAGACTGATAAAGATTCAGACGCACCACACAAACCAAATTTCCGGGAAAGCAACCACTACAACCAAACCATTACTGCTGCCATAAAGTGATCTGCTGATCCGTCATTTTAGGAGCCATATATTAATAATCGAATGTGGTATACAACCGACGAAATGGAAGATGATCGTTATTAGCACGAGCGACCCAGCATTGAAGAGGTTATAAAGTTGGCTGATAAAGACTGTCGAGATTCTGCATTAAGGTTGGACAAAGTTCAGCCAAAATACAATATATTATGTATAAATAAACTCACGGAACAAATCCTAAAGAGATTTTGAGTAGGAACTTCCAGCTTTCTGTGACAGTATTCAGCAAGATAATTTCATCTGAATCTACTATGTTGGCTTCTACATCTACTGATGCTCCAGCAATGCTCCTTGAGAAATAGCTTTCATAAGCCAGAATTATGCTGAGGCTGAGAAAGGAGATGGCTTTCGGCAGAAAGCAGGACGAGAAGAAGTCAATCATCCACCCCTACCATTGCTTCAAGTAGGTTCGTGATGTGGTCCAACTGTCCTCGAACATCTGTGAGTCATGAATGGCATCCAATTTACCGCTGAATGATTGTGTAGCAGCGATAATGAAGCTGTAGAGGGTGTGTAAGATGTGGGACATCTTGTATTGAGGTAAGAGCTAATACAGTAGGTGGGCCCTTTAATGAGATCTACAGCAGTACTAGCCACATTGATCCGGGTTTTAATTAGACTATAGGCACTTAGCTTATTTGATCCGACATGTCGTACCCTTAATCCGTTGCATGCTTCCATATAAGTTACATAGTATTTTAATTTTTCTGTGTCTTTCAGGAGAAACTAGCTACCTAAGATGGTTTTTAACACGCTTCTTCGCCGGCGTTGTACATACTTAATTTCATTTCGCCTTAGGACATTGGTTTATATGTTATCACATCTTTTTTATACCCACGTACGATATGAAGTGAGCTTTCCTAGTCCTAAAAATAAAATAACTGCTGTACTATCATTAGGGATGTCCAATCCTCAGTAACGCCGTGGCGGCATGACACTGTGTCACGCACTGTGACGGTCTCTAAAAGTTGAAGCCAACTACGAATTTTGATCTTCAGCTTTCCACAACACATCTTTCAGTGAAAGAATATATGTAGCACATTACTATATGTATATTAAACACATACGTAAGTAATATAAATAAATTTGCCAAAAAAATAACCTGAGGATATTAAATATTTACAAAATCACTGCTATTTTGGCAGGGGAAACTCATTTTGAATAGAAGTCAAGAAGGACTGAACAGATTTACTTGATTTATAGAGAAATTTTATACTAAACGATGATCCTCACAATGCTCCGCGGTTAGAATATTTATTTTCGATCCATAAGGCAAAAGTTGGCCTCAAAAATCGCAGGTTTTCTATGTTAAGAGCAACAAATAAAAAAAAGTAGCGCCGGAGCATTATCCTCCTCGTCGAATAGTTCAAAATTTGTCTATAAACCATGTTGATCTATGAAGCCGTTCTTGACTTCTATTCAAAATGAGTTTTCCATACCAAATCAGCAGTAATTTTGGAGGTATTTATTATTTCCGATGTTAAGGATGGCCTTTTTCTCTATTATTTCTATGATACATATGCTATGGAATATATCTCTAACTATTACAGCCAATGTATTTCTCAGAACTTCATTCTAAATCTGTTTCTGGTGCAAGTAGACTGAGAGGCTGCCAGTTGTATATAAATGTGAACAAACAAGGCCTTCGCACATCAAATTTGTAGTCATTTGTAGTCAATTTGTAGTGAGCAGAGGAAATTCCACATATATCTCGCTATCGATGTATTTTATTTAAAAAATAAGTAGGTGAGATAGTCTACTGGATGTAAGCTACTCAAAATTGTATAATGCAAAGCTAAATGTCGCATAAATAAAGTAAAAATGGCTGACTTCAACTTTTGTGACTGTGACACGGCGCGACGTGACGTATTGGGGCCGTGTGACATACAGGAATTGGACATCCCCACTATCATTAATCAGAGGTTCGTATTGATCAGGATCTCGTATCGTAACGCATGCCACATTTTGTGACTGCCTTAGGTAATTAAACTCCGTCGACGGGTAGATGAATATGGACCTAAACGCGTCAATGGAACTGATTGGCAGCTCTACAAAATGACATCATAATGTTCACACGCTCAAAGCTCCGCATCGCCAGAATTCGGCTGGCGTGACATACTTCCTAAAATATCGACATAAAACTTGAGTATATCTTGAAAAAATAATGTAGCAGTTATATGCAAATAAATGGTCTGTAACTATAGATGACGTTTTGAAGCCAAACGATGAAGGAAAGGTGGTGATAAGAGCTCAACAAGCAAAAATACGAGTTCCCGATCAGTACGAATCTCCGATCGACGATAGTATAGTAATCTAAGAATAGTCAAGCGCTTATACGTAAGTTTGATGTAAACTTGACAGAAGTGTCGAACGCATTGAAGTCGAACGTTGCGAACAGTTCATCAAATATTGAAATATTGAAAACTACTATAATAACTAGCGTATATTTTGTATATTATTCACAGACCGCGGTATACTTATTATGAATGCAATGATACAAGTACTTGAGGAAGAAGTACCTTTTGACTCGATGATTTGCAGGGGGATCTTCAACTGCTTACCTCATTCAATCGACCATTCAATCATATTATACATTGTTACCTAGCAAGGTACCGCTTGATGATAAAGAGGTTCTACTTAACCTGGCCTCGTTTTGTCCAACTGTACGAAGGAGTATGCGTCTTCCAAGCGGAGCGATAACATGACAAGCCCACCATTAAAAATTATGAATATTGATCATACCAATAATATCTTTATAATATCTACTATATTTATTTGAATTCAGATTCTTATCAAGTAAAATTGAACAACAACACGTGTACGTTACTGTGCTATCGAAGTGCTATCTTAATCTACTAGTTGCACGGTATTATGCCCGCACAACGGACGGTGCGCAGTCAAGGTGGTGACAAGGGAATACACTGAATACTGGATTGAATTAGAATAGAAGCACGGTGAAAAGTAATGATCATAACAATAGCCAATCGAATCGGTACAAGTTCCACCCCACCTCCACTTCAAGCTTTCCCCTTGTTCACCATGGGCTGCGGAGGTAAGTAAAGTAAGTGTTAAACGAAATTCAACTCATCATTGCCAAGCGCTGTGGAACTTGTGGGTCCGTACGTGCATTGCGTCCGCTGGATAAGGATTGTTCAGCAGCGCCTTGTTTGGCTACGGCCTCCTGACATTCATGTTCAATATCTATACATACCTCTTGAGTCTTGACCCACTCTCATCGTTCATCACAGGACTACAAATCCAATCCTTCTTTTATTAGGATAGGTCGAATGCTGTGAATGTGTACACTAAGGCTCACCAGCGTCTATTGAGTCAAAGTGGTCTTGTACTCCTTTTTATACAGCCCAGTGGCATGGTTATCATACGGATTATAATAAACAGATAACCAATAATCACTCACAAAGACCAGAGACCAGTCCAAGTCCAGACTGTCGTTCCCGTTCCGCCTGAGAGTCGCGACACGCCGCCGCGCTCGTCATCATGACGTAATCCTTGCACCTTCCCACCCATCACTACCACCGTCTTGTCCCTCCTCCTGTTCTTGTTTGTGCACGCTATCCTACGCTATTCCAACCTTTAAGATAAAATCTCAGGGTGTACGTAGTATAGATGGCTAGCCATGTAGTCCATAGGCTGTAACCAACTCCTAAAGTCCGATTTCCCCCTTACACAGCACCGCCGACACCAGCGGCCCGGCCTACTCTTCAGATCCACCGAGTCTATATTCTCCCCTCCATTACATGGGAAATTCCGACAGGGCGTACTATGAGATTCGCTTGTCCTTCGCAGTCCCTTTCCCTTTTACTTTCAACTGGCGTAGGTCCAGAATAATCAATCCTCTGTTTCCAGCAACACGCTATAGCTGCCATTTTACTTCTCTGCTTTTTCTCTCTGACCCTTTCAATCGCTTCCCTATTAACTTTCTTTCACCAATAATCTTTCGTCTATATATACAGCCCCAACAACATGGGATTTGCATATCCGAGTAAACTTGGTTCAGAGGGAAAACGGTTGCGTATGAGGAAGTGTATGAGCTTCTCCCCAACCCAGGTTCGTTACTTCTAATTCTTAATAAAACACAATCGCAAGGCACATGTAGTTGACAAAGGAGGTGTAAAGATATACTAATAGCGTTTACCTATGATAGAACCCCCATAGTCGTATTCATTTATCAGCAGATTTCAACCCTTGCGCTTTTATTGAAGCAACTGCACAATCCCTAGAAGGCTAAGACCCTTCAATGAGGGATTGACATCGTTCGGTTGATTCGCTGCAACCGTGGACGGCTGTGTGTAGTTAGGCAAGAGGCGATGTAGGAGGCTGTGGTAACTTAACGTGCGTCTCTCCTATTTATATTTTGATTGTTAGAACTGGCATGAGAAAAACCTCCATACCTCCTCAACAACGCTTCTAGCCCACCTCCCCAAACCTCTCTTACTTCCTCCTCTCCTCTCCCTGCACCCATTATCCCTTCGTTACGATCACTGGAAACCGTATAACACTGTATGTAGGCTACATAAACCCGTTGAATGAAGAAAGTCCATGGCAAAATTTGAAACGCTCTCATGGGCCCGTTAAACATTAAACGTTTCAACTCATCGTCAATTCAAAGCTGGAAAAGATCGAAATATCCGATCCCCACCTCTCACCTCACCTCCTCGAGTCTCCGTGTCAGTACTGCTAAGATTTCTGGGTACATCCTATACTCATCTCACAGACACGTACGGGGCGTATTAGTACGCGCCTGCAATGGGGGAGTGATTCGAGGCGTTACTTGCGTCTGCGGGGAGGAGGATGAAGAAGGCTTCATGAGAGGTGGGAGATGCTGTTAAGGGGGGAGCTGGTGTGAGTCCTGGATAAGGGGATCGAATCATCGCAAAATAGGTGAATATCCTCCTTTTGGTTGTGGAAGGAGCTGATGCGGGGATAGACCCATGCGAGACTGCGTAAGGCGCTTCCTTTCTTTTGTGATTTTCTCTTTTTCTTCTCGGTTTCTCAGGCAAATTTTCATTCCTAAATTCAACCTTATTCGACTTTGGGAACCCTTACTTGCGCCCCAGCTGAGGGTATAATAATACAGAGCCGACCACGAGAGATCAGATCTCAGATTTTATCTAATCTATGATCCTTCTCCTTAACACGGATATGTGGGTTCCAGTGATATCTGGTCGCCTGCCGGCAAATTGGGGTGAAGTTCTATAGAGGTTTACACGTCCGATATTGATGCAGTTGCCGATAGTCAATGCATTATACACGACTGAGCTTCAAAGCTTGACGTTTTTTCATGCCGTCTCGTATCTATCAAGGGTAGTCCGGCATCAGAATGCCGGACCTTGGGTCGGTCGGTCGGTTCAGGCCAGAGGCCTGAAAAAAAAATAGTCGGACGCCATCCTAGAATGACTTAAGAATGGCATATTCTGGCCATCTGAAGAGTACACAAAGCCATATCTATTTCACTTGTAACTATAGAAGACTATAGAATAGACAGGAGAAGTGAAATACTGTTAAATGAAGTGGGATAAGTACTTAAGTACCTGATATAGGTAACAGGTTGGATACAGGTTTAACATACTGTATATGTCATATGATTGACAACAAATCAGCATATGATCTCTAAAGGATCACAGTTAGTTAATCATATTCAAATTTCATTGTGACAACACATGAACAGTAATGCTGGACATCCAGTTTTACATCTATCCAACAGAATATCCAAAATCTAATCTATATACTGTCTACTTGTCAATCGGTTAGTGGCCTGGCGAGATATGGATTCATCTGTGCATCATCATCAGTTCCAGCTTCCTGATATAACTCATGAATCACACACCTGATCCAGTTGATTTCAAGTTAAACATATCTCACCAACTAACCTCATTTATTACATAGTTTCATAGGAAATGTATTCTGAAGGAACTAAAAGGTGGACCAATCCCCAAGAATTGGTCATGTACGTTGTGCAAGCCTAGTGGTGGAGGGGGATGAGGAAGTAAAAGAGCATGGAAGTTCTGTAACATGTATGACGTAGAATTACCATATTAGGACGACCCTTGATTACGTCAGGCGGTCGGTCCAAGGTCTGAGGGAGATTTAGAAAAGATAGACCCTAGGTCTTTAACTTTTTTTTGTGACTATCCTTGTCTCGTGTAACTCTTTCTTGTATACACGTGTTTGCTAAGGTTTGTTATTAACGTGCTTCTATGCTACTACTCTCTAACTCCTCTGGCAGCAGCTTATCAACGTCAGTCCAACGAGTTAGCAAGCGAGCCACAGAACCGGATAAGGCAGTGAATAATTGATAGACATAGGGGGGCTGCTAGAAATGTGCGGTATGCTGTAAAAATGTACGGTACAACGATTTTGTGCGGTATATTCTTGGCAATATTTGAGAAATGTGTGGTAGGTTTTCTTGGCAAAACCCCCGATTATCTGCGGTCTTGTGTCGATTGTTATAACTCGATTCGGATCGCCGATTTGCACGTGACATCTCCTGAGCCAGTTCGTCAAGCCTACGTAGGCGCTTACAGTCAGACGTGTCAGGCGTTTAATTACGAACCGGCAACGGAAGCACAACTTGTGCGCATAAGTATACATATGCATTTTGTGCGCAATTCTTCGTTTGAGCACACATAGTAATAAAAAGCCTTTACTACCAGGCTATACTGTAAAAACTTTATATTAATTGGTTGTAGTTACAATAAGGTGTAATGTATGTACTATTGTAATTACAACTATATGTGATGGAAATACATTGTAAGCTACAATAGGCAGTACTCTGCTCCTATTAGTTGATCCTTGGCTGCTTCCTGACTTCCTCATGTCTTTCTATATGTTGTAATATGCTATTGTTTCTCCCTTTTTGTGCAGTGCTGCCTGCCCAATTTCTTTCTATATCTTCATTTCATTTTCAAGTTGCTTTCTGGGTATGTTTTCTAAGAGTATTTTATGGTCTTCCTTGAGTTTTCCTCTTCTATGATCTTAAATCTTAAGCTTAATACCTTACAGTACATATAGTATATTTCCCAATTGCCATCAATTTCTGGACTGTAGAAGGGTTTAATGCAAAATGGTAATCTTTCACAGAAACTTAATTGATAAAACAAGGTAGGCCAAGCAGATTGAAAAGCATAACAAAACAGGGAACATAAGGATTCTTCTACTTATGTTTCCCAGATTCCCAATGTTTGCTTTGGAGTATATTGATACTTGCACTGTGAATGACATGATGGATGGTGAAAATGTGATAAACCCCCTTGAATCTGTGAATCAATGCTTTGACAGTGTGCTTGAGGATATGTGGAACATATCATATAAACCAAACTGCTGGGGCTGCCACTAGCATAATTATGGCTTTATTGTTTTCATAAAGCATTCTAGCTATCAGCTGTTGCAAAAAACATAGATTGAGAACTGCATGTGGTATGTATCCCATGTAATGGACATCTTAGGACAGCCAAAGTCAGACAGATGTCTCAACTGACTTACTTTCTTTGTCTCTGGGAAACATGCCACCTTGTTTCCTCCTTTACAAAGTGGAGCCCACTGCAAGAATAACAGATCCTTTTCTGTATTCTGACCCTCTTATTACTGTGAGAAATCCAGTCCTTTTTATTCATACTTCATCATCATCCACATTCATTACCAGTATTTGTTTCTCATCATTAACATTAAGTTATCAATACTGCTGTTTCCTTCTCCCACACTCCTCATATTCAGCATGTTCCAATGACCTCATATTTTTCTCCATGATTTGGTCAATCAAAGACAGCCAGGGAGTTTACACATAGTAGATGCTGAACCTCATGACAAACCTGAGTAATGGAGATTAGCACCATACAAGAGCCATACTCATGCCTCATTTTGTCAATATTACTCAGTTGTGATTCCCAAATTCCATTGTAATACCCAAATAAAGCATCACCATTCATTTTCCTGCAGCATATTCACCCTCATCCCTATATCTAGCTACTGGAGTACTTTACACTTCCCCATTCTTTCAGGTGTATTTCATCTGAAATACACCTGAATAAGTGTATTCCACATGCCTTTTACCTGAAATACATGTATTGACATTATTTATTTTATATGATGTTTATATATAATGAATGTATATTTGATATTTCCAGATGTACTTGGTGAAATATACCCAAGTGAAACAGCATGTACAATGTAGAGTACTATTGTAAATACATAGTTTTTATTTAATTAATAATAGTAAAAATAAACTCTTGAATATTTGATTCTCTGCCATAACAATACTTTTTACCACAATAGGCAAGATTAACATTTTCTATCAAAATTTGGTGGCACATTACTTCTCAAAATAATGACAAATGACGAAAAACTTTAATCCTCCAACTATTTACAAATAATTATTTAAATATTTTCAATTTTAAGGCACATTTATATTATAATTATGAGATGAATATACAGTATAATATGTGCATAAAATTTCCGAAATTTTTCTTAAAAATTTAAAATACTTTGTGCTTATTTTGCAGCATAGTATGAAAGATTTACTA
>JASFCY010000164.1:0-15849 GCA_036940585.1 Cyathus olla
GACAGGCAGTTGCTGCGCTACTATGTGTGCCGCCGCCAATCGTAGACGGCGTATATCCTACGCAAATATAATTCACACACGTCGGTCACCAATCTGTTACTTAGAAGCGCAAGAAAGACCGACCAACACCAATACAATTTCCCCTATTGAGATTCTCATTCCATGCGAATCGGCGCCCAAGCTCATTTGGAGTTTCCTCTACACGTTTGGGTACCCCGGGATACGCTCAGCTAATCCCCTTCTCACGATACTAGCACGTGGTCTTCCTAATTTGATGCCAAATTGACCGCGAGCGGAACGCGAGAGGGGCTTATATGAAAGCACCGGTTTTAGTAGGGCAGTGTAAAATAAAGAGCTAAATCACATCTGTAGCCTTGGGTTCGATTTCGATGTATGCCAATATAAGAAAGAAATTGGTCTCTAGGTATTTAGCTATCGTTCCATGTAACTATTTTAAATTTAAGTCGTGGTTAAAGCTCTCTGGAGGCTATACAAGCATGAAATTCTGTACAATGTGTTACTAGTGTAATGAAACCGAAAAGACTTCAAACTCGGCTTGATCGACTACGTTTGGATGTAGTGATGGCTTGTTTATTTTACACTGCCCCGCCAAAACCCGTACTTTGGTACAAGACCGTCCACGCGTGGACGTTTTTGGGTTACTCAAAAGTCTTGGTTCGAGACTAACCCCGGACACTTATTTGTAGGGGCCTGCCCGCTCCATGTACAGAGGGTATAATTTGGTTTGTGGTATTGTGGTAATCCGCCGGTGAAACAAGCCGGCAGGACTTTTCGATGGGACTGCGTGGACGCTTTTGGGTACCGCAGGAGTCTTGTGCCGAGACTAAGTAAAGATGAGCGTCCGCGTCAAGCCACATGCGTGGGACAATTGATAAATATCTCGATCATCACTCCGCTCAGTCGGAGTGCCAAATGTCGGGCACGTCTACTTAGTGTTGTTGACGAAGTGATACCAGTTCGCCAGTTCGTATCACTTCGCCTAGTGAAGTGATTAATTCGTACGAGTTCGTATTAGCGAATTTGAAGTGAACTACCTCACGAATCAATCGCGAACTGGGAGCGAAAGTGATCGTAACCATTAGCCCCTAGGCGTCTTTCAACGCATCTCAGTCTAACCCAAGTCTGACCTATTCTCTGTTCTTCATTGCGTCTTTGGTCGTGTTCCTCCTTATCTTCTTTGTATCTTCCTCTGTAACCTTGTTGTATCCATTAAAAAAAAGAGAATAGAGTTTACACTGCATTTGCTGGAGCCCTCCATTCTGTGTCAAAGTGATACCGGCGGGATGACTTTGCTCCCCATTTTCAAGGTATTACAAATGCCTGGGTGATACTGACGATGGCTTGAAAAGAGAGATTGGAAAGAGACCCGAATCTGGGTAAATATTTAAGGGCATGTAGGTCAATGATATTCACTACTTAGTACTTACTATGGATTCTGGAGGAATTAATCCTCCACAATAAGCTAACTGAGCTGGTAGACCTTGTTGAAAGTGCAAAAAGTGAGGGCTATTTACCCATAGAATTTGGAGGCCTGCCACTTGGTGTACTTGGCTCAAGTTTTGTTTGAGTTGATTGATACATGAGTTGACAACTTGCTCTAAGTATTCTACTAATTGATCCATTACTGGTAACCATAAAATTTCTTTCATACTAATAACTAGTATTATATTTCTCATTAAAACATTAGCTTTACCATACTATATTTCAAGTATATATACATATTCTTGATAGTTGTGCTCAGAATGCATTTGAAGTAATACAGCCCTCTGATTGGTGGACAAAGATCATGGAAATAGCCGAATTCATCTGACAGTTCGTGATTTGTTTCACTTCAATTCGCTAATCACGAATTCGAACAAACTAGAACAAAATTTCAGTTCGTTTCATTTCATCTCACTTCGTCAACAACACTACTACTAAGAAAGTAGTATCTTACCTAGTACTCAAGTGTGGTGGTGGTTAAGGTTCTGAGGTCTGTGCACAAGTCCGTGCGCAGGTCCAAGCATGTATGTCCATATATGTAGCTACTGAAAGGCTGCCGTGAGCTGCAGCCTCGCTAGAGATCAATCCAGGGACAATTGATAGAACCAGCATATATTTGTCGAGAGACAAACAGGGATACAATGGGTGTGTGAACATAAGGTAAGAAAAGAGAGCGAGAAGAGTGAGAAGAAAAAGAGAGCTCGTCACGTGAGTAAATGGAAAGTAAATACATGTAAATAAGAAAGGCAGGTGTCGTGAGCATGGCCATGCTTACAGCTACACACCTATTGTATGTTTCCTGGTCAATTCAATGCGCATCCTGGTTCCCCTCATTTCTGCCAACCTAGCTCATTGTTACTGAGTCCTGTTAAGATCCTGTCCTTGACCTTGACATCAAGTATATTGTGCGCAGTTAGGGCTGCCACCCGTACCGTAACGGTTTACGGCCGTAATGTTAAACCCATAAACGGTACGGCTGGGAGCCGTAATCGTACTGTACAGCTAAAAAATATCTTCTCAACGGTACGGGTCGGCTCAAAAAACGGCCGTAAATGGCTAACAGTTACATGTTGTAAGACGAAAAAGGTGTCTATAAAGAAAATGTTGTTATGCGAGTCGAGACGAGAAGTCGTCAGTTTCTTCTAAGGTTGTTCCATTGGCGTGAGGGAGAAATTGTAAATTGAGTGAGGAATTGGTACTAGGGGAGGAGGTTCTTACTTGAATGTGTAGCTATAATGTCTTTAAGTACTGTATAATTTTGGAAAATGTAGGAAATGACATCAAATATAGACTAAACATAATGAGTAATGTAGGAGACGATGAATGGAAAATGAAAGGAAGGAGTTTTTGAGAATCAAAACTAACTAACGAAGCGTAAAACGAGGTGATCCACATGTCGATTTACGTTTGAGCTTCGAACCGTTGTTTCTGCTGATTTCCGTATGTAGGCGAACGTCTGGCTCTACAATGTAAAGTAAAGAAAAAATAGATATTCATTTAATCCACCAAAGAATTCAATGTACTGACTAGTATGTCTACATCTATACTATTGTCCGGAGCAAAAAAAGACTTTCCTTCACAAACATGAGATTGCGAATGGTGTCGGTCTTTGAGCTGGCATGACGGGGGAATATGGTATCTCAGCATATGTTGATAGGTCAGTAATCCTCTCTTGAAACAATGACAAATGTCCGACATAAAGGAAGTAAGTGACCAGAAAAGGCTGGTATATTACAATCCAGTATAGCCCAACTCAAGCAACATAGATGATACTTGAAATATACAGCCATAAAATGTCTTAAATACATACCAATGGCCATCCTACAGTTCATGCTTGAGAGGAAGGAAGAACATTTCATAAATATAAAGTTGAAATTTTATTCCAGATGAAGTACTATGGAATAACCAAAGTCATGGGGTATTGTAAGCCGAACGCGCATAATGATTAGCAAACATTGAAGTCAAGGTCAAGTGCTGAGCACGCTTGAAGCACGTTGGAAGCACGCTATCATTGCTCCTTGGTTACTTTCCCACGTACAGCCAAAACACGGCCGAATGCGGCTGTCACATATGGGTACAAATGGCTGGCAACCATACCGTGACCCGTACCATACTGCAGCATTGCACATCCCTTGACGGTATGGTAATATATACCATACCGTCTGTACCGTAAACAGTCGAATATGGGTACAGGTGGCAGCCCTATGCACAGTGTAAGAATGAGTGAATAAAAAGGTAATATATTTCGGAGATTTCTCTCTGCTTTTATATCTACAGGTATAGTATTTAGAAGTAACTACAATGTACTTAGAAATATGCAACTAGAATATTCTACAATATTTGAGTAGGTACAATAATATTCTGGTAAGCACTGCAATGTCCAAGACTTATCTACAATACTCCCCCTGTCTTGGGCATTACACCAATTCCATAAGTTAATTCTTGATGTAATAGACATGTGAGACCTTTAGTGAATAAATCAGCCAAGTTCTCGCATAATGGAATATACTTGAGTGTGAGAGTTCCTTGCTCAATGTGATCCTGTAGGAAATGTAATGTGATGTCAACATGTTTTGTGTGAGCATGAAATTCTGGGTGATGTGCAATAGCAATAGCAGCTTGGTTATCTGAGAAGATAACAGAGGGTGTGGGCTGGTCTAGTCCTAATTCGGAAAATAGAGACCAGTACCACAACACTTGTTTAGAAATGTGAACAGCTACTGTATATTCAGCCTCTGTGGTGAATAATGCAATCATTGATTGCTTCTTTGCACTCCAGGCAACAGTGCCTCCTCCAAGTAAGAAAATATAGCCACTGATTGACTTGCAATGGGAATTTGAAGCCCAATTGGCATCTGAATAAATTGTTAATTCATTTGTCCAATTAATTCCTGTGCTGCTGTGGGTTGGTTTGTGTTCGTGGGTTCCTTTAAGATATCAGAATACTTGTTTAATAGCAGTCCAATGTATGGCTTGAGGATTTTTGGTGTACTGTGCCAATTTGTGCACAGCAAAAGCAATTTAAGGATAAGTACTTAGAGTGATATAATTAAGTGTTTCAATCATTTTGGTGTACCCATTCAAAATAAATTTCTTTGATTCTATCTTCCCTCTTCCTCACATGTAATATTTTCCAAGTCCAAATTAACATTTGGATCAAGTGGTGTTTGGACTGGATTTGCATTTTCGGGACCATATTTCTTGAGGAGGGAATCAATGTAATGAGTTTGTGAAATAGAAATTGATTTATTGATACAGTCTCACAAGATTTTTATACCCAGTAGAATATTGGGCTCACCAAGGATCTTTGTATTGAATTTCACACTAAGTTCATTCTCAATTCACTTGCACTTAGACTTATCAGAGGTAAAGCAAATAATGTCATCAATCCAAACTAGGACACATGATTGTGTTGCTGTTGACACACTTGAAGCAAGAATAGCCACTCTTTGTCCTCACAAATCCTAGCTCCTCCATTTCTTTACAAAATTTCTTGCTCCATCTATTACCTGCTTGCTTGAGTCCATACAGGGATTTCTTCAACTTGCAAACTTGGCCTGTTCCATCATCAAAACCAGTGGGCTGTATCATATAGAGTTCTTCCTCTATCTCTCCATTCAGGTAAGCTGACTTTATATCCATCTGCATTATTTCCCAGTTGTTGATATCAGTCATAGCTAATAGGGCTCATAATATTTCAAATCACATAACAGGTGCAAAGGTTCCCATTTTGTTGTAATCAGTTCCTGGCTTCTGGCTGAAACCCTGTGCAACAAGTCTAGCTTTGTATTTTGGAGGTTGGGTAGAATCATCATATTTCTTTGTGAATACCCATTGGTTTCCTATAGCCTTTTATCCTTCAGGTAAGTCTACCAGCTTCCATGTGCCCATTTGCTCTAGCTGATCCAATTCTGTCTTTACAGCTGCTTTCCACTCTTTGCTCAGTGGACCTTCCATGGCTTCCTCAACATTTTTGGGAAGTTCTTCATTGCTCAGGCTTTCATTTAGTGTTCCTGTCTGGATCCCCACAAGTACCCTTTGAAATGACATATCCAGAGCATCAATAGCAAGGTCAGTTTGATGTTTTGGGGATCCTTTAGCTGATGATGACATTGTAGGCCTAGTTATGTCAGGATGTTCCTCCTGAGGCATATATCAATGTGAAGGCCTCCTTGCATCTGGATTATTGAGTTTCTTATAGTCTATGTTCTTTGGAGGTTGCAGCTATCTCATTTCTGGCTCCTGAAATGATAAAATAGGTATGTTTTTATTCTTTTCTATGTCTGATTCGCTTTCTGGCAGGTTCTGTGCATTTTGCAAGCTGGAATTATTCCCTGGCTCCCCCTCAGCTCCAAAACCTGGCACTGTCATCATATTATCAAGTTCTTTGGCTCGTCATTTTTGTTGAAGACTACATTTCATGACACTTTAATTCAACGCATTTTTGGATCATAATAGTGCACAGCCTTTGCTCCTTCATCAAAGCCAACAAATATCATCCTTTTCAACTTTGGCAACAATTTGGAGTGTTTTTCCAGCTCATCAAGCACCCAAACATCACATCCAAACTCCCTGAAATGTGAGGCATTCAGTTTATGGCCTGATCATGCTTCAAGAGGTATTTTTCCATTCAAAGCATGAGTAGGGGCTCGATTTTGAAGGTATGCAGCATGCATAACAGCCTGGTTCCATAGGAAAAGTGGTAAATTTTTCTGGATTAACATAACACATGCCAGCTCAAGTAGGGTGTGATTAAATCATTCTGCAATGCCATTTTGTGAAGGTGAGTATGGAGCTGTTCTCTCCACAGTTATTTCTTCATCTGCAGTGAATTTCTTTAATTTATTATTCACCAGCTCTTTTCTGTTGTCAAAATGAAGATAGCATGGGTATTTTCTGAACTTGTGGTTCACTATGGTGCAATATTCCTTTATATGCTCAAAGACTTCATCTTTTGTCTTCAAAAATAGCACAGTGGTGAGTTTTGTGCAGTCATCTGTAAAGAATATATAATATTTTGCTTTTTCTATGCTCTGTACAGATGCTGGTCCCCAGACATCACTCATAATGCATTTACCTGCTGTTTTGGATCAATTTTTGGCTTCCTTGGGAAATGAACAATGCACTTGCTTTGCTTGAATGCAAGCTTTGCAACTTCTTGAAGGGATTGTCGTCTCGTCTATGATAAGTCCATCAACAAGTTCTTCCTTCTTTAATTTTTTGAGTGCAGAAACTGACGGGTGACCATAGCATCTATGCCATTGATCCCATGAGAGCTTCCTTGATGAAGCAATGTGTGCCCATTCCTATCCAGGTAATTCCACTCACACATCAAGTATAGCATATTAATTGTGTGACCCATTCCAGTGATCTAATCATGTTTATTCTTTAGGTAGCACTTTCCATTCTTTGAAGTGACCTTGTCACCTGCAGCATCAAATTGAGTCTGCAATAATAAGCAATTTTTTGCCTCTGGTATGTGTAGAACATTTTGCAATTGATGTTGGACTAATTTCCCTTCAACTGTAAAATTTAGATATACAGTTCCAACACCATGAATCTTTGCTGGTTCTTTACTAATACCTTCTACAGTTGAATTTATTGGCCTATAATCAACAAATGCATCCTGCATGCTGCAAATATGTGAAGTTGTGGTGGAATCAAGTAGCCAGTCAAATTTTGAAAATCCCCAGGGATCCTATATGTGATAAATGGCATCCTGTAATGACATATTAACTGTGTCCTGTATCTGGTAAGTCCAATTTCAGTTTCCTCTTTTCCTAGGTCCTTGTTCTCTTTACCACCTTTGGCCCAGCAATCTTTGGATATATGACCTTTCTTGTGACAATTATAGCATTCTTTATCTTTCTCTCTGCTATCCTTGCTGTAAGTTTTTTCCTTGGCCTGTAGTATTACTCCTATAGTGGAGGACTCCTCTGTCCTCTCATTTTGATGCCTGTATTCTTCCAGTAGAATAGCAACAAACTCATGAGATGTAACTGTTGGTTTGTTACTATTGGAACCCAAATAAGATGAAGTGTAATTATCCCAGCTCTCAGGTAATGACATAATGAGTACCATAAGAAAATCCTCACCTGAGACCTTGTTATCCATGAGAGCAAGTTGCTCCTGCAAATTTCAGAGTCTTGAGATATGCTCAATCATATCAAATCCTTCTTCTGCCTGTGTGTGATATAGCATGCATCATGTTACAAGTATGCCAAGCCAACCCTTAGGTTCCTTAATCTGTGTCAATTGTTTCCACATTTGGCTTGCCATCTCAGCACCACTGATGTGGATCATTTCAGTATCTCCTATTGCCAATTCAATGCAAGTTTGTGCCTTTGTATCCTTTTTCTTCCACTCCTTTATTGCCTTTATCTCTGTTTCAGTAGGATTCTTCTTATCCTGAGGCTTTGGAGGAGTAGCTTTCTCCTCAATATAATCCTCCAGGTCTGTTATGATTTTTACTTTTCTTTTACTTTACTTTACTTTTCTTGTTTACTCTTATTTTCCTAGGACTTCTTTGACTGCAGCTTGTGGCTCTAGTCAAACATTGACTCAACTCAGTAGGAGTCATTTCCTATTTTCTACTCATACTTCTCTTGACTTAGTATGACTCACTTTGACAGTTTTTACTCATGCCTTCTGACTCAAACTACTGTGCATACTGTGCAGGTACAGTACCAAGATATTTACTAAATTGTATATAAGCTGTAGAGATCTTAGCTATTAGCCTTAAGCTTTAGCTTGAACAATCCTACTTGATATACTTTCAATCAAACTCTCAGTCTCTCTTAGCTTAAGCCTAGCTTAAAGTCCTTTGAGTTGTACTGGTGCTTCAACACTGAGATACTCATCTCTTGATACTGATTGTGTTAAAGTGATCTGCTAGGTCTGCAAACCAATCACATGATAACAGACTTGTATGAACTAGTCCATCAATGGAGACTATTTGTAACAAAGTCTGTCAGGATCCACTCGCTTTTATCACGTGATCTATCATGTGACTCATCATGTGACACACATGCAGAAACCTTAAGACAACTACACTTTTACTCAGCAGTGTCAGGATTCACTCGCTTCAATCACATGATCTATCATGTGACTCATCACATGACACACATGCAGAAACCTCAAGGCAACTACACTTTTACTCAGCAAGACTACAGGCACAGTTTCATTATGATCACTCAACTGTGTGCACAGTAATGCACAGTAATATACATGGCTTACGCATGGACTCTCAACTCATGGTAGACACATGTAGACTAATATATAAGTAGTAACTAATATGTAGTTTACTCCTTAGTCTTAAGCTTGTATATTCCAGACAGTTTATATATCTGACTTTTACTCATTCCTTCATCATTATTTGTTAGTGTGTGACTTCAACTGTGACAAGTTGTCTGTTGCTTACATTAGCTTAAGACTCCCTTACTTGACCTCACACACTCCTGTGGAACCCCCACACTGTTATTCTTTTTATCTACCTCTCCGTCAATCAGCCGACTGATAGATGTACACTATATTTGATAGACTCGATCATTGTGCTTGGAAGCATGAGAGCCATACAGAGTAACATTGAGCCTGACTCTAGGCCAATTACCAATCATACAAGGACTGCAGGGGTAATCTTTGGAGAACCCTAAGTCACTAGTGTCTGGGGAGACTATCATGTGTTGCCCCAGCTAGTTCTATCAGCAAATCAGTGTGCATGTGACCAAGGTGTGCATAGCTTGTTACCTACATCAAAACATATGCCTGTTACAAGATCTCAGACTTGACTCCAACTCCGCAGTAGAACCCTTTACCACATTCCATCCCATTACCAGACTCAGACCATTACCCAAGCAATCACACCTACTCCACCCCCAATCCCATCCTTATCCCAATCAAGGAAAACAACAGCCTCACCTAATCCAAACACATACCCCTCAATCAAGGAGTTACTCAAACAAGGAATTGGCTGGGAAATACAAGTCCTCTCTCCAACACCTGACAAAATCCCACTTCTCGAACCCATTTCCCAATCACCATCTCCCATACCACCCATTCCTAATCATGAGGGCTTCTTTTGCCGCGAGTGTTGGGATCACTTTTACTGGAACAGACCCACATGCATTCACATCGACTAAATCATGATTACCAAAGCTGCCATCATTGCCTTCCTCACAACCTTCCTTTCTCTCTTTATCATTGGGGGAATTGAAAGATGGAACAACCTTAACAATATGGATAAAACAACACATACCTCGAACCTGACTATGCTAATCAATCAAGTAATCAGAGAAATTAAACCTGAAAAGGACGAGAAGGTTACATCACCCAACAATTTTGAAGGAGACCCAGACCAAGTCTCTGGATGGTGTTGCCGGATGGAGAACTACTTTGACCAGAAAAGGATTGGTTCAGATTGGACCCAGATTACCCAAATCTTAATGAAAATTAAGAAGGGTAAAGGAAACATTGCCCAAAGATGGGCAGATACATACATGGAATGATTGATCACCTTTAATAAAGAAAGGTAGATATGGAAGGACAAACATAATGGTCAAGAACCCACGAATGAGGAAGTCCATGGAAGCATAGCAATGGGAACAGAAGGAAATATCCAACCATTCAAAATCACTCCACCATTCCCCAACTGGAACCAGCTATCCATGGACCTACAAGCCTTTTTCATATCCCTGGAGACACAGAGTAATGCTATTGCACAGATTGGAAAACTCAGACAGAATAAATGACCTGTGAAAGAATATATTCTAGAATTCAATGCCTGGGAAAACCTTATGGGATTCAATAACACTGCCTTAGTGGATAAATTTAAGAGCAGAGTTAACCCAGGACTCGGGAAAAGGCTCGTAGAAGTAGCAGGGCTCAAAGATGATACCTTGATCAACAATTGGAAGAACAAAGCAGTCATATTTGAATGACAGAAAAGGGAATCAGACACTCGGTTTGGAACCACCAGAAACTACCAAATAACAGGAAACACAAATAGAAATCCCAATCCAGGAAACCAACCAGTCAGAACAATCCTGAACCAACCCCAAACAATGACACACCCCGATCAAATCCCAGTCTCACAAGGAGGCAACTGCATGGATATCGATACCATGAAATGATGAGGATTATGTTTTAAATGTGGCCAATGAGGCCATCTATCTAAGGATTGCCCTAACAGGCAAGGACAATTCATGAACAGAGATGTAGATACTCCATTACGTACAAATATGGACACTATAGCTACAATCATACCTATGCCAGAACTAACAGATGACCAGAAGGCACAACTTGCTGCTAGCTGGGGTTTTCAACAAGGCCAGCAGTAAGCGTGAACTCACCAGCCTCTAATTATGTACCTTCCTCTGTAAATATCCCTAAAATAGATCAGGAATCTATTATACTATCACAGAAGAATGAATGATCTAAGTGCAGCTTCCCTGGGAAGGAAGCAAAACAAGGAAATATGTACTGGACAGCACAATGAATTAAGGAAGAAAAACTGGAAGTTGCCATAGGCATACTTGATATCTGGATGCATGCAAGATGACGACCTGAAGTAACTCATGATACACTAAGAAATCTAAACAATCTTTTTGATGACGACATAATAATCGCATTAGAAGAATTATGATCTCCCAAGCAATACATTCAAGGAACTAAGGGAAATCAGATGGATTTACACATGATCATCACAACCTTAGACTCCAGATAAAGCCATGATGTAAAAGCTCTTCTAGACAGTGGAAGCACTGGCTCATGCATAAACAAAGAATTTGTACAAAGGAACATGATCATGGTAAAAGAATACCCACGATCTATTCCAGTATACAATGCAGATGGCACATTTAATTCAGGAGAATTGATTACCCACTATGTAGAACTCCGAATTAGACTTGGCAGACACATGGAGATCATGACACTCATAGTATCCAACCTAGGAAAGGCAGATATCTTCATTGGACATGATTAGTTAAAAACTCATAACCCAGAAAATAGACTGGAAGGAAAGTACCTTGAAATTTACATGTTGTCCAATTGAATGTACCCCATTAATAAACACCCTTGATCCTGAAGAAGAAGAGGAAGACCTTGATAAGGAAATCAACTTTGATCAAGGAGATGATTAATTGCAGTCAACATCATGGAAGAGATCAAGATACAAGCATTCCAGACAACAGCATCTAAGATCACTGAGACACAAAATAAACAGCAATCAAAGATGCATTGGAAACAATCAATACCCAAAGCCTATCACAAATATGAGAAAGTTTTCAAGAAAGAATCATTCAATGAACTACCACCAAGACAACCCTGGGATTACACAATTGAACTCATTCCCAGAGCTAAAGAATTCGACTGCAAAATCTATTCATTAAACCTGGAAGAGCAAAGACAGTTGGATGAATTTTTAGATGAAAATCTCAAATCAGAGTGCATTAGACCGTCAAAATCACTGTGGGCATTCCCATTCTTTTTTATCAAAAAGAAAGATGGATCCCTCCAATCCATCTAAGATTATCAAAGGCTGAATGAGATCATGATAAAAAACCGATACCCCTTACCTCTCATTCAGGAACTGGTAGATAAACTAAAAAGAGCATGACATTTTACCAAACTAGATATTCATTGGGGATACAACAACATTAGAATCAAACAAGGCGATGAACAATATGCAGCCTTTAGAACTAACAGAGGATTATTTGAACCATTAGTCATGTTCTTCGGGTTGACATATTCACTGGCAACATTTCAAACCATGATGAACAATATCTTCAAAGATGAAATAGACTTAGGACAAGTCATAGTCTATATGGATGATATTTTAATCTTTACAGAAACACTGGACCAACATCGGATAATGGTGAAACATGTATTAGAGAAATTGGAGCATAATAATCTATTCCTGAAGCCGGAGAAATGTTTCTTTGAGAAAACAGAAGTCGAATATCTAGGATTAATTATCTCTCATAACACTGTACAAATGGACCCTACTAAAGTACAGGCCATGAAGGATTGGCCAGTGCCAAATAACAAGAGAGAATTGCAACAATTCCTAGGATTCATCAACTTTTATCAAAGATTTAGTGAAGGATTTGCCAAGGTAGCCAAACCCCTCCATGAACTCATGGGAAAAAATGATTGGAAATGGGAGCTACCACAGGCAATCGCCTTCTCAGATCTTAAGGAATGAATCTCAACAGCACCAGTGCTAGCCCTACCCAATGACAACGGAAAGTACCAAGTAGAAGCAGATTCCTCAGATTTTGCGAATGGAGCCATACTTTCACAGGAACAAATGGATGGCAAATACCAACCAATAGCCTTTATCTTACATGCACTAAATCCTGCAGAACAGAATTACAAAATCTATGACAAAGAAATGCTGGCCATCATGAGAGCATTAGAGGAGTGGCATCAATACCTCCTCGGAGCCAAGGAAATTTTTGAAATCTGGATGGACCATAAAAATCTAGAATACTTCAAGAAACCACAAAAACTCAATAGAAGACAAGCTAGATGGGTCATGGAGTTGCAAGAATATGAATTCACATTGCATCATAAACCAGGAAATCAAATGACCAAGGTGGATTTACTTTCCAGAAGACCAGGGTACAATAAAGGTAAAAATGACAATATGGATATCACACTCCTGAAACCGGAACACTTTAGAGCTCAACATCACATGATTGGACAAAATGACAATATCATGAAAAGAATCCGAAAATCTCGGAAAAATCGTGACAAAGAAGTCATTAAAATGCTCGATCAAAAGGATCTGAACTGGCTTGAATCTGAGAAAGGTATAATTTCCTGGAAAAACCGAATTTATGTCCCCAAGAACACAAAACTATGGGAAGATATAATTCATATTCATCACGACCCTGCCATTAGCAGACACCCAGGAGAATATAAGACACAAGAATTAATTCTCAGAGATTACTGGTGGCCATGAATGAAATCTGATGTTAAGAAATATGTATTGGGATGCGAAGCATGCCAAAGAACCAATATTCATTGAACAGCGAAGAAGGGTCCCTTAGATCCGAATGTAATCCTGGACAAACCATGGCAGATAATTTCTATAGATTTCATTGGACCACTCCCAATGTTGCAAGGATTCAATTTCCTCATGGTAGTAGTTGATTGATTCACCAAAATGGCTGAATTCATTCCATGAAACCAAGAAATAGATTCCCCAGGGATTGCCTGAGAATTCCGCGACCACATATTCAAACATCACAGACTCCCCGAAGTAGTAATCAGTGATAGAGGACTGCAATTCAAATCGGAATTCACAAAGGAACTATCTAAGCTGCTAGGAATTAAAATAAACATGTCAACCGCCTATTGACCCCAAACTAACAGACAAGTAGAATGTGTAAATCAAGAGATAGAACAATATCTTAGATTATTCGTCAACTACAGACAATCAGACTGGGTTGAATGGATTTCTATGGCTCAATTCTCATATAACGATAAAATTCACAGATCCACTGGATACTCACTGTTCTACATGAATACAGGTCAACATCCATGGAAAGGCACCAGACCCTCGGGAACAACAAGAGTTGTAGGAGTCGAAGAATTCATCGAAAGTATTGCTCGACTAAGAGAAGATGCAAAGGCTTCATTAGGAATTACATCAGAGATCATGAAACAATATTACAATAAACACCATAAAGAAGCCAATGAATTCAATCCTGGAGACAAAGTCTACCTCGAAGGAATCAATATCAAAACAGATCATCCCATCGCTAAACTCGACAACAAACAATATGGTCCCTTCAAAATTCTCAAGAAAGTTGGCAAGGCATCTTACAAATTAGAAATTCCAAAATCTTGGAAAAAGATTTACCCTGTATTTCACACACAACTCCTCACCAAATATATTACACCTGCATACCCTAGTCAATGAAAACCCACTCCACCACCAACAGTATTGATTGACAACCAAGAACAATATGAAATAGAAGAAATACTGGAATCCAAATGGAGATATTGAAAGATCATGTATCTTGTTAAGTGGAAAGGATACTCACATGAACACAATACATGGATGGATCATCGAAATTTAGAAAATGCCAAGAGACTGGTAGACAAATTTCACCGAGAAAACCTGAATATGCCCAAACCGAATAAAGACTAATTCGATATTTAAAGATGAAGAATCAGAAAACTATGAACTAATATGCCATCCTCCATCTTCTTCGATCTATTATGGGAAATACCCATCATCATTTTATTTTTTATCATACTCAGCACCTACGGATACGTGGAACTTCAAATATATTGAATGCGACATCGACAAAGAACTATTAACAACACCCAAGAAGCATTTCAATTAGATACATTGTGAGGACACAATTCTTAAGAGGGGGGTAATGTCAGGATTCGCTCGCTTCAATCATGTGATCTATCATGTGACTCATCACATGACACACATGCAGAAACCTCAAGGCAACTACACTTTTACTCAGCAAGACTACAGGCACAGTTTCGTTATGATCACTCAACTGCGCGCACAGTAATGCACAGTAATACACACAGCTTACACATGGACTCTCGACTCATGGTAGACACATGTAGACTAATATATAAGTAGTAACTAATACATAGTTTACTCCTTAGTCTTAAGCTTGTATATTCCAGACAGTTTATATATCTGACTTTTACTTATTCCTTCATTGTCATTTGTTAGTGTGTGACTTCGACTGTGACAAGTCATCTGTTGCTTACAAGCAGACTACAGGCACAGTTTAATTATGATTACACAACTGTGTGCACAGTAATGCACAGTGATGCACATGACTTATGCATGGACTCTCAACCCATGGTAGACACATGTAGGATAGTATATAAGCAGTAACTAATATATAGTTTACCCCTTAGTCTTAAGCTTGTATATTCCAGATGGTTTATATATCTTTTCTACTCATCCTATCTCTGTCATCTGTTGCTTACAAGGTCCAAATCCTGAAGCACAACAAGCATCTGTCACTTCCAGGGCATCCAGTTATTGCTCTTCAACAACTCCATTTGATAAGACCCTAATCCTTCAGTAGACATCATTGCAAGATAAAAATAGTAAGTGGTATGGAATTGGCAAGAGATAAATTAGGTGAGTTGTTGTCTGTTGTCGTGGATTCTTTAATTAGTTATGACTGTCTGGGGCCCATAATCTATGGTGCGCAGTGTAAGAATGAGTGAATAAAAAGGTAATATATTTCGGAGATTTCTCTCTGCTTTTATATCTACAGGCATAGTATCTAGAAGTAACTACAATGTACTTAGAAATATGTAACTAGAATATTCTACAATATTTGAGTAGGTACAATA
>JASFCY010000165.1:0-15822 GCA_036940585.1 Cyathus olla
GAGTGCATTACTTTGTCACATTTACTGATGGAAAGTCACGCCGCACTATGACATATTTCCTAAAAGAGAAATCAGAGGCCCTCACAAAATTCAAAAATTATAAAAGTTATGTTGAAACCCAGACTGGCCACAAACTAAAGAAACTTCGAGCTGATGGAGGGAAGGAATATATTAATGGAGCTTTCAAGGAATTTTTGCAGGAGCAAGGGATTGAACTTGATATCACTGCAGCATATTCCCCTTCCCAAAATGGCATTGCGGAATGGCTTAACTGGATATTGGTCAAACACACATGTGCAATGTTAATTTCTAGTGGCACTACCAAACATTTGTGGCCAGAGGCTGTTGCTTCTGCAATATATTTGAAAAACAGATCCCCATTATGTACTCTCCCAGATGGGAAAACACCACACAAAATTTTCTCAGGAGTTAAGCCTGATGTCTCTTATTTGGAGAAATTTGGCAAACAGTGCTGTGTCTTACAACAAGACAAGAAGAGATCTAAATTAGATCCGAAATCTCGGAAATTCATTTTCACAGGGGTAGCTACAGGAACTAAAGGCTACAGATATTATAACCCAGCCACTCATCAAATTCAGACATCACACAATGTAATCTTCTCTGTTGATGCCACTGTTGAGTCAGGTGATGAAATTATTATTCCAACCTCCACCTCAATTGAGGGGGAGAGTGTGGATAGCAATCAAGGTATCAACCCGAAAATGCATACCATGGAAAAATCTGAAAATCATTCCCATGCTTCAGAGGACACAGTGCCGGTGCGAAATCTGCGAAATTTGCTACCGAAAAATTATGCGAAATTAAATAATCCTTTGGCACGTGGTCCGAAGAAGTCACATGACATCGACACTTCACAATTGGCAGAAGATTACAATGACTCTGTTGAAATTGAAGAAGACTATGTACTTTTGGGGAAATTAGAAGGTGATGACCTGACAACTTTGGAGGAAGCAATGGAGCATCATGATTGGCCAGAATGAAAAAAGGCAATGGATGAGGAAATGAATCCATTAATTAAATTGGGCACTTTTGTCAAAGTCAGCCCACCTAAAGATTGCATCCCCATTTCTTGCTGCTGGGTATTCAAACTTAATGACCCTGATGATCCAGTGCTTATGCATTACAAGGCACATGTTGTAGCCAAAGGTTTCTCATAAATTCCCAGCATAGATTTTGATGAAACATTTGCACCAGTCATGCAGATGGAAACTCTTAGGCTTCTAATTGTCCTCACTTCCATTTTAGGACTTAATTCACACGTCATTGATGTTGTCGCCAGGCTATAATGATGGCACAGATAATGTTTTATTACTCAAACAGGCACTTTATGGCCTAAAACAATCTGGCAGAGCCTGGAATGATAAATTAAATAAAGTTTTCCTTGACCTTGGATTCACACGGCTAATGTCCGATCAATGCATCTATTTTCGGACACAAAATAAAAGTTTCACAATTGTTGCTGTGCATGTTGACAACATGGCCCTTTTTTGGCAATGATGATGTGCTTACCCAAATTAAAGCTGACCTTCAACGTCATTTCACAATAAAAGATTTGGGAGACCTTGAGAAGATTGTTGGCATTGAGGTCATGTGCAACAAAAAGTGCAGACTTGTTCTACTTACACAAAAACAATATATTCATAAAGTTTTGGAGAGATTTGGGATGTTAGAGTCACACCCAGTTAAAGTTCCAATTGATCCCAGTGCCAAACTTACCAAAACTCTGGAGAGACAAACATATGACATTCCAGATTATTCTCAAGGAGTTGGTTCACTCATGTGGGTGGCAATTAATACATGCCCAGATATTGCATTTGCTGTGCAATATCTATGTCAATTTATGTCTAACCCATTACCTGCACATTGGAGTGCATTAAAACGCATATTTCATTACCTTAATGGCACACGTGATCTCAGCATCTGTTACGATGTGTCACAACTTGTGACATCACATAAAATCAAGCTGGAGATCTATTCAGATTCTGACTGGGCCAGACACCCAGATGATCAAAGATCTATTTTGGGATATATTTCCATGCTAGCAGGTGGACCTATTTCTTGATGCTCAAGAAAACAGCCCACTGTTGCACTCTCCACTATGGAAGCAGAATACATGGCTGCTGGGTTAGCTACCAGAGAAATTATATGGTTTTGCAAAATTCTTACTGAGCTGGGATGTCCTCAAACAAATCCCACTTACTTAAATATTGATAATAGGTCAGCCATTGATTTCTTACATAACTCAGGATTTCATGTGCAAAGCAAACACATTGATATTCAGCACCATTTCATGCATGAGAAAGTAACCTCAAACAAGGTCAAGATATGCCACTGCACATTGGAAGACAACCTTGCAGACATTTTTATGAAGGCACTTTTGAAGTCAAAATTTGAAGACCTTCAACAGTGTCTCAGCATGGTATTGGAGTTGAGGGGGAGTGTTGTGTGATGATGCAACTCCACCATGTGCTTGTGGGGATTGCTTAGTAAGCCAAGCTGATGCCACACTCTCTAGTAAATGCTAGAATGTGTTGACTTTGTCTTGGATTACACAAAGTAGAATACCATAGGAAATAAGTAGAAATTTCTAGATATGTAGTTTACATGTATATAAAGCCCTTGAGAGAGGACAAGTAGTGTACAAGTAATTTTCAAGTTATATTTCATTACTTTCAAAAGACAGAAACAAATGAATACTTCATCTGAGTGAGGTATAAAATGATAAGTAACAGTAGACTGACATAAACAGTAACAGGTAATGGTAAACAGTAACATATAACAGTAAACAGTAACAGATAACAATAAGCAATGCACAATAGAACTGTTTCTATTATGTAAGGACAATGACTAACAGGATAGTAATGACTGAGTAACTGGGGGTGGATATATTGGGGGGAATACAGACACACTCTTCCTACCAAAATTTCTCCTTATATAAATTTTCCAACCTGCTTACTAATCATATCCCACACTCTGATTCTCCATTGTCCTCTGTGGAACAATGGGGAATGGGGGTTCCTATTTATAGATTTACATTGTTGAACAATGGGTTTTGGATTTGCATTGTCTAACAATGGGGTTTCTATAATTAGATCTACATTGTTGAACAATGGGTTCTATTAATAGAACAATAGAGCTTGTGTTACATTGCCAAACAATGATTCTGCTTATGATCATATTGTTTTGTTCATGATCATATTGTTTTGTTTGTTGGCCAATGTGGGAAAGAAGTTTGTTACCCTTCTGTTTGTAATCATATTGTTCTGTTTGTAGAGCAGCATGTTTACTCAATAACAGTACAGTTCATGAGTGATTATAGGGACTATAAGGGAGTTGGACAATAGTTTCCTGAGTTCCATAGATTTCTCTATGGACTTGAGTGATTCTTTTGTCTGGATAATTGAATGTCATGAGGATTTGGTAATGATAAAGTCATATTCTCCTGGTAGCTGCTAAGTATTTGTTTGCATTCATTTTCTTCACTTTGCTTCTACATGTCCCATTTCATGTATTATGTCAAATCAAATTTGGCATATGACATCCATGGGAAACTGATTCACAACTGTCCTCAGTTGTTCTTTAGGTATAACATAAAGAAAAGAAAAAAAACTTGGATTTGATGTTTATACATGAGGCAGCAGTGAAAAAAGCAAATATGAAGCAAACTTATGTAAAATGAGAGGAGATGTATTTAATTATCCCCTTCCATTTCTGATCAATGAGTCTGTGAACTCCCTTCTTCTCCTCCTCAGGATACTGGTCAGTGATTTGGTGGAAAAGAACACTCTCCTTGGTGGGACATGGGGTATCCCTGATATAGATAGAGTGAACACATACTATGAATGGCATGTGAATGCATATGAGCTCTCCATCAATAACTAGGTGGCACTTCCAGTACTGGAAGCCATTGTGTGTGTAGAGAAGCTGGTAGGGAACATAGGCAGTTTCCTCTGTGAAAGGATTGGCCTCTTGATAGGGTGTTCAGTTGCAGGTGGGGCTGTGGAAAGTGCAATAAGGGCTGAAAGCCCAGTGTCATGTTGCAGGTTGAGGGAGATAGAAACCATCAAGTTCCTTGGCATCAAAGGAGTGGGGGAGATTGGTAGGGATGATGTGGAAAAGGGAAACAGGTGGCCCTTGAAACTGGATTACTCAAGCATATTCGTATCCACCAGGTGCTTGGATTAAGTTACCATTGTCATCATAGTCCAGCTTGTAAGTAGGATAATTGGATGCATAGTATCTGTGGCTGCTCTTAGTAGGAGCACAGAGGTCAGGAATGCAGATGATGTCAAATTCAATGTGTTCAGGCATAGTGGTTGAAAAATAGAAGAGCAACTAGAGGGTGATAATTGAGTGGTGGATGAAGTAGGGATATAGAAACTGGAGTTTAGAGTATCATAGTAGTTGAGAGAGGAAGAATGGTGGGACTGTTGGAGATGATGAGGGCAAATGGTTGAAGTAATTGAGTCATCACTAGTGATGCTTCACATGATGCCAGGGAAATGAGAGGCTATGCATTTTTCACCCTTAAATTGCACTTAAATTATGCCCTGAGTGTGTCACTGTGTTTATGAATGAAGTCACACAAATAAGGAAATAGCTAGCAGAAATTAAATATTAATTGGATTCTGAAGAACTTGGATCTTCAGATTCAGATTCAGATGATGTCACTAGACCTGCTATGTGGCCACTTGGCTGGTTGTACTGGTGCTCCTTCATAAATGGGTGATCTTGATAAATGTATGGAATAACCTGAAATGCAGCTATTCTAGTATACATTGCTGATCCATCTAATTCTTGGAGGTGATGTGAACCCTTTTCATTTTCTTTACAACTTCAAAAGGTCCAATATAGCATGGGTAACTTTTGTGGTCTAAGCTATCATTATGTCTGGCATTCCTAATTAATACTAAATCTCCTGTGTCAAAATCATTGTGAAGAAATCTTCTGTGAAAGTGTTTCTCAAAATGCTCCATTGATTTAAAGTGTGCCTTCCATAAAATCTCCAATGCTTTCTTAATGTTGTCATCATGCTTCATCAGCTGCTGAATTCGAAGTGCTAGTAATTTGGTTTGTGTCATATTTCTGTGGAATCCTTTGACAAGGAAGGTAGCTTCTGTCAAGTTGAATGGCAGAATTGGTTCAATTACATAAAGTAAATAGAATGGTGAATACCCTGATTGGTTAACAGTAACCTGATTAGCAAATGCCGCAGCTCCTACATAGTCCAGCCATTTCAATATCTGCTCTTCACATGCTTTGAGTATAGCTTGCCTCAAAGTGAAATGTCCTTGTTCTACTATTCCATTGGCATGCTTGTTATATGGTGAAATTTTGACATGAGGTACACCTAATTTCTTAACAAGAAGTTTGAATGCTCCCTCAAGCTCTTTTCCATTGTCTGTAATTATTTGAAGTGGTATTCCATATCTCTGGTAAATCTGTTTCTGGAAAAACCTGGCAAGACTAGTAGCTTTATTGACTTGAAGGGTGTGGACTTCACATGCTTCAGTTAAGTTGTCATGAGTGGCAACAATAAATTGATAGCCTCTTGCTTTAGGCATGTCCATTATGTCTATTTGAACTGTGCTAAATATGGTACTCAGAGTTGATACTGTTGGTGGGATTTCTTTCTTTTTCACTGATCTAATCTGGCATTCATGACAGGATCACATATGATGCTGAACATTTGCATGCAAATGAGGCCAAAAAAATCTCAGTCAAAGTGTTTCAAAAATGACTTGTACTTCCCAGTGCCCCAGATTTTCATGTGCCTGTATCAAAAGGCTTAATCAGGTGGCAAGGTTTGATACAACTAAAAGTGGTGGCTTCTGTCCATTTTGCTTATAAAGTCTGTCATTCCTAATATAGAACTCAGTTGCCTTGGCAAGGAATTGATACTTCTTCTGTGGGCTATCAAAAACAGGTACTTCTAAGGTTTCCAGGAATTGATGTATCTGTTTTAACATTTGTTCATATATTTGCCTTGATACCAGGCATGATGGGAGGTGTGTTGGTGAATATGGTAGGGAAGGGGATTTGGTGAGAATAAAACTTTTGAATTTTAGAATTGGAATGACTTCAGGGATAGTTGAGAGTAATACTATGTCATCTAGCCATGAATCATCATCATCTTCAGCAATCTCACCTTTAGCAAGTTTGTGATGAGATAATGCATTGGGTCCTTTAAAGTTGGTTCCAGGTACATGTATTAATTTAAAATCAAACATGAGGATTCCTTGTATCCATTGATTAATTGCTACATTTAGCTAGAGATTAGGTTCATTAAGTATTCCCTTAATGTACTTGGCATCTACTTCTACATGTAAGGTCTTTACACCTATGATGTAGAGTCTCCAATGTCAAAGTGCTTTGTACAATCCAAATAATTCCAATTTCAGTTGTGAGTACCAGGATTCTCTCTCACTCATGGGAAGTGATCCATATTGAGCTGGTTAGTGTTGGCCTTGGTCATCAATTTGTGATAAAATCATTCCTGTGGCTTGAATCAACTGACAGAATAACAGGGTTGTCGGATTTATAGTTAATAGGGTGTAGTGCAGGGGCAGATGCCACAAGTTCTTTGATTCTGTCAAATGCTCCTTGGTGTCTGCCATCCCAAATAAATTCTTTGTCTTGGTGATAGAGTTCAGTTAGGGATTGCACTAATTTGGAATAGTTCTTGATCCAGATCCTTACTGTGCCACAAAGTCGAAGGAACTGTCAGACTTCATGCAGTGTTTCTAATCTTGGCCATGTGAGTATTTTAGATACTTTTTTAGAATCAGGTAATCTCCCCTGTGCCATGCATTTCTGCCCTACAATAAGCACTTCTGGCATGCAAATTTGTGCTTTCTTTGCTGCAAAAGTAGCTCCTGCACAGTGCACTCAATGCATAATGCAATGTACATCTTGGGCATGTTCCCAAATAAAGTAATGAATTCCAGTGTTTTCTTCAATTGTACTAGGCTCTTCTTTCTCATTAAGATACAGACTTGCAGGTCCCTTGATAGGCAAGTCATTGATAAATATGTTTGCAATGTGGGGTATTTCATCTTGTAAAATGAATACCATACACTTCTGAAATTCAGATGGTGAATTAGTGTATCCAGTAGGTAGTGATGTGATTTGAAGTAATCCCAAAGGTGTCATAAATGCAGTGAGATCTCTTCTGTGGGAATGGATTTTACATGCATCAAATTCCCAAAATAGATCAAAGACAGTGTAACATTGACATTCTGCAAATTCTTCCACAAAACCATCTATTATTGGTAATAGACTGGCATCATGTATTGATACCCAATTTAGTGGTTGAAGATCATGTACAATTCGGAGTTTGCCATTCTTCTTTAAGACACAGAACCAATGTGATTGATATAAAGATGAACTTGGCTCATATATGCCTGCTTCAATTTTAAGTTTTAGAACTTCAATTACTTTGTCTAGTAACCCAGGAGGTATAGGAATATTTTTGTACTCCCATGGGGTATGCAGAACAGTTGGTATAATATATGGTGAAAAGTATGATTCCTTTAATTTTCCTTGTTCTTTATCTTCAAAAGCAATTCCAGATTCATTAAGAACCATTATGTGTTTGAATAATTTCTCCTCTTCTGGCCATAAGAATCCTTCTGAGTTTATATTTAACTCTTTCATGCAATCAATTGAAATTTTATCTGTTGAAGTAAATATTGGTGGATTTATTGGTAGGCTTGGTAATGTCAGAAGGGGATCCTTGGGAATGGTGCAAGTAACTTCACAATCAGGTGGAAATGATGTTGATACTGGATGAACTTCCTTATTTACTCTCTTGTATGCAGTGAAAGCCTTGAGTGGTTGTCCTTCCATGATAACATCTTGTGGATAAATTATGTATTTATCATCATCCTCTGCTGTATATTCTGAAACTATTTCAAATTGTTCTTCCAACTTGTTCTGTTTCCTTGTATTTATAGTTGCATAATAAATATGTGGAGTTTCGTTAGCTATTGTAGCTTGTAGTGGTGTGGGGAACTTGATGAATTTGAAGTTCCACTTCAACTTCATATAAGTTGTATGCCAGTGAGGTACTTGTAAAAGAATTGCGAAGAGTGAATTAATTGCTAATTTTAAATAATAAAACAGCAATTTTGCGATGGTGATTAAATTTGTAGGAATGGTGGGGATATATCCTCCACTTTGTATTGTGTCAAAGGAACAAGGTGGTGAAGGAACAAAATGTTTAAGTGTTGTTGTTATGAAGTTGCATAAATTGGTGTGCCAGCAGGTCAAGTGAGTCACATGATTATGTGCAGTGTGTACTTGTTTGAAATTGAAGTTCATGAAGTTGGCCTGCAGTGCCTTAGATAGTATTTGAGTACACAGATGTATATAAGTTATGTAGAATAACTTATAAAAGACTCTGTTACTATAGGTAAAGGAAATGAAGGCTTGTATAATGTGTGCAGGGAACTTGATGAATTTGAAGTTCATCAAGGTTCGTGATAGTGCCAAAAAATAGGTGTTGTAACAATTTACAAAGTTATTAAAATTGTTCAGAGTAATATAGGCTTTGGGATTGAATGCTAAGGCTCCTAATAATTTCAGAATCTCACTAAGGCAATAAATGAAAATAGAAGTCAATTCTGCACAAAACATACAAAGCCTGCTAAGTATTCTGAAAAACATAAGTAGTGGAATGAAGATATAAATACAAGTAACAGAATGGGGTATGTATTTGGAGCTCGACTTGCTAGTTAAACACTTTATGAAATAAGTAAAAAATTGGGACATAGAATGTAAAAATTCAACATAGAGAGGGTATAAATGTGTTTTCCACCCAGTGAAAAGCACAGAAATCATTTCAGAGGCAAAGGCTAAACTAATCAGAAGGATTAGTGGCATGAAATGAGTGAAAACATTCATGAAAGGGCTGCAGCAACTGAGATGAATGAGGGGGATGAACTGGAGCAAAAAATGGATGAGGAAATGGTGTAAAAGCATGTCCTGAACTTGATTCTTCAAGGATTGAGGTGATGGGATCATGTGGGTGTGCTCCTACATTGCCCTGGGCCACAAATGTTGAAGCTTTCATATCCTTGTCCTGGCAAATGCATCGTGCACAAGCTGACATTACATAGTCACTGGCTATGCCCTCAAGGATGTTTCTGGCATCCTTGTGAAGTGTAGAGGCTGGCTGACATCCTGTGGTCTTGCATGCGGTTTGATTTCGTCGTTTCCGACGATTTACAAGTGTAGGGGGTGCTAGGATTTCATTGGAAATGATGGGAGATAATGGAGGCTTGTCAGAAGTATTGGAAGTAATTGGTATTGTGTTGGGAGTAACAGAGTCAGTCTGCATCGAAGCATTGACATGAAGGGGTACCTGTGAGGTAAAAAATTGCGAATCCATCGAAAATTCACTAAAAATGTCACTGAGAGCGGGGTAGGAAGCAAGGAAACCGTCCATAATCGATTCAGCAGTTACTGAATTGTCTGGGAGCGGAACATAATTGCGAGTAAGGTTATCTACATGCCCAGCACATAGAATTGAAGGAAAACCGGTCATTTCGTCAATTTCTCCGTCCTCAGACTTCAGGGAAACATCCTGAGTCGAGGGAGCATGAGGGGTGAGTGTGGGGACTCGTTTCCTATGAGGAAATGACGAAACGATGGGTCTTTCGAGTTTGAGAGCCTCCTGAGGCTGTAGGAGCTTTGAAGCGTCGAATTTAGCGTGTACACCAAGCAGGGTAAGTTCCTCCTGCTTGACAAATGATGGGGCAACAGCTGGGGGCGAAACGGACGATTCTATGACCATAGAATCATGCTGGAAGGGCTGTGACGAAGGAAGGGGCTTAGGGTACCCAAAATCGTCGATTTCGACATTTTCAGTGTGCTCAGTCGTCTCCAAAGGCTCTGGAGTCGATTGCTGGGGTAAAATCGGCATGGATGGGGATGCTGTGATGCTGGGGAAGGTGTAGGAGAACACCATAGGCTGCAAAAAGGGTGTGGGCGGTAGAGCATTCATAACAGCATCACCTGCTTCGTTCGGGGCTAGTAATGCATCATCCGGAAGGTGGGAGGCATCTGGGGTTTGCATAAAGTGAGGCAATGCGAATGCCTGTGCTGAAATGGGTGCTGGAGCGAAGGGGGAAGTTCCTGGATGTCCTGACAGTCGATCTGTAAAGATGTAGGCATAGACATGAAGAGGAACGAGTTGGGGGATGGTAAAAAATGGTCCAGCAGCATGACTGTGTGCTGGAGCGAAGGCTGAAGTCAATGGAGCAACTGGGAGTGAAATAGAATGTTCCTGAGGAAGAACTTGGGAACTGGGGACTTCAGAGTGTTCCCCCCATGCTGGAACGAATGGAAACGGCTTAGCTGTGGCTGGCAGCTCTTCTAGCTCGCATGGGTGGGTTACTGGTGATGCTGTGGTGAGTGTAACAGTCAGAATGGTGGCTGGAGGGAGTTCTGGGGCTGAAGAGACAGTAGCAAGTGAAGGGAGAGAAGAGTCTGCCTCAGACTTGATATCTGCGTTGTTGGCAAGGCCAGTGGACGCTTCATTGATGTCTATGTCATTGTGGTCAATGGGGATGAAAGGAACAAATGGGGAACTGAGTCCTGTGGGTGCATGAATAAGTGGGTAGTCATAAATATTGAAATCAGTGTCATCATCACTTAAATCATCTGTTTTGTCATCTGATGTGGCATAGAGTTCAGGGCAACAGAGCTCATCAAAAAAATGGAAAGGTTTCTTGATGGTGGTGAGAGTAGGAAGTGATTGAGAGTGAAGGATAGGAGTGAGAGGAGGTGTGGGTGGTGCAGCTGTGTCCGAGTTTTCAAATGGCTGTGGTAAATTGAATTTGAAAGGGTCCAGAGTGTCATTGTCCGAAAATGTCAACTCTAGAGATGCCAGCAAGTGTAATGGTGAGAGAGTGAGGGAGGAAGCAGACCAGAAAGTATTTAGAAAAGGAACATGAAATTGGAGAGCTCCTGGTGTTGGTTCAACAATGGTAGGTGTCTCAACACCTTCCATTTCTGTTAGCCAAGCTTTGAGTGCTAATGCAAACACATGTTCGACATCTGGGTAATGCATTTGACACATATCTGATGTGTCATTCTCTTTTGGCCATTTTCTCCACATTACATCTGGCAACAATGGAATACCTGTTCAATTGTACTCATAAGTTTTTCCTAAGACCACATCACCTATCTTCTGCAGAAGCTCAAATTGCGAAGCAGAGAGCACTTGAATTTTGTGTGGTGCAACCTTGCTGAGAATAGAGACGGTCCCATGTCAATCATGATCTAGGAGACATGCTAAATGTGTAGTGAAATCATTTGCAGGGTTATCATCACTTAAACAAGTATTGCAGCATGGGAGAAACCAATCCTCAAGAATTTCGGGCACAAGTAGGGGATGAAAAGGATCAAAACAAGTAGGAACAAGAGAGGGATGAAAGATGGCATCATCATGAGGATTGAAACCATCCTGCTCATTGTAATAGTGGGTAATGGCTTCCCACTGCTGAATGTTCAGTGCAGGGACACGAAGTTCCCACGGTCCCTTCATATTGTTCTCAGCATCTGGTTCTGGGTAAAAAGAAATAAAAGCATGTCCATGCATTTCTGAGATAAGTTCAGTATCAGAGTTATACAATGCTAGGACAGCATTGATAGAGATGAGTTCTTCAACAGGATTGCTGTTGGAATCCAACGTGCAACCAAAGTAAACACCACTTGCAGTTGCAAGTGTGCAAGGCCCGAAAAACTCTCATAATCCTTGTGCTGAGTGGTTCCTGACTGCCATGGCACTGGCTTTGACCAGATCAAATGGTGATTGAGATCCCTTCTGGCCATCAATGTGGCCCAGGGTTCCAGTAGCATCTCCATTCCCTAATACAATGGCATTGTTGTCAATCATCAAGAGTGGCATTCTTGTTGCAATGTAAGCAGGGATTGTAGAGGTTGGAATGAGTGATTCTGAGTGGGTTTCTAAAGCATTTTTAACGCATTTTTAAGCCTTTAAATACTCCCAACTGCCTTGTAAATTTTCGTTGAGAGTATCTACTGGTCCTTCAACTGTGTCTTCATTTCCATGAATAATGGTGCGAAATTTCCGATTTAATTCCACATTATTTTGAGCTGTAACATAAGAAATTAATGGTAGTTTCCCATGATTCCCTTGTATTCCTTCGGTCACATGGGAGACCTCATTCTGGCATGTGACACCACCTGACTGATCATGTGACCGCTTCTCTTCTTCCTCTGCATTGTTAATTATTCCGCTTTTTCCATTGTTTCTATTTAAACAATTGTGCAAGTCAACTTCTTGACTATCATTGTTTGAATGGAAACAATGTGTACTATTGTTCCAATTGTTTGAAACAATAGTACCACCATTATCTGAGGCAAAATGGATTTTGCATTGTCTGCAAAATCATTAATTAATGTGTTTGCTCCACTTTCAGGGTTGCTATGTGGGAAAATAGCTGTTCTGTTGTTATCTAGGTAGCATTCTTCCATGGATGGTGGTCCGAAAAAATATGATGATGTCATAGAGCTGACTAATGGTCCATCTTGAAGCCTAGAACTTGATTCCTGTACTGCTGGTGCAATTTTGGACATGTTAATTGGACATGTATTTCCGATAAAATTCTCTGATGTAAAAGAGCTAATTAATGCCCCATTCTAATGTCTACGAGTCAATTCCTGATCATCTAGTGGTGCATTTAAATGCTCAAATGTTCCTGTAAGTGAATATATAGCTTTTCCTGGTGTTCTAAAGGGTCATGCATTGGGAATTGCACATATTTCATATTTGGGTTTTCCAGGATGCCCATCAGAGATAACCAAATATATTCCAGTGTCATGTTCCTCAATAGAAACTCTGTAATCTTGCTGCCAGGGTCTTCCAAGTAATAAATCAAATGGAGGATTTTCACTAACATAAAGATTAGCTCTCATAGAAAGTCCACCACTAGATAACTCTACATTCTCTATGAGTCCTTTAAGTTTTCCTTCACCACCATTTGCATCATTCATGGTAATTGCTTGAGTGATATCTATGGGCATGTGAATTAGTTCATTTACTAATCACTCATGGACAACATTTAATTGTGATCCAGTGTCAATGATGGCCATGATGTCATTACCACCATGTGATAGTTTGACTTTAATAAGTTCTCCTTCACGACATAAATTGGCATTAGCTACTATGGGTAGGATCTGGCATAGTGCAATACATGGTTTGCTTGTGCTGGTGTAATTGGATTCTTCATTTTAATAAGTTCATGTAGATTGTTTGCTACATCCTTGGATGTTCCCAGGATTGTCCTCAGTGGTAACACCACATCTGTATTTAGAATTGATTCAACAACTGACTTTGGGTCAATTTGTGCAGATAGTTCACTGTGATGACCTTTATTTGGCTTTGGATCTTCTTTGTCCTTCCTTTGAAGAAGTTTCTGGGGTGGTGTGGAATTGGCAAGCTTATCCCTCCATTGTACTTTTCATGCTTCTGGAGGTATGTTTGTTCTGTCAGCTGGTCTCTCCTTAAATGATGCCCTCTCAATATCTTTTGCAGTTGAACCTCTTGGGCTTGACTCTGTTCCTTTTGCCTTTGGAGGGGAAGCTGATTTTGCACCTGGAACCCCATATTGCCCTAGCACCCAAGCATTTGGAAATTCAATGTTTTGTTATGTTTGGGGCCATGGTGATAATTCAAGAGGTTAGGCCTCATATCTCTGTTGTCAATTTAAGGGTGCTGCTGATGTTCTTCTGTTTTCAGCCAGCATCTTGGTTTAGTCATTGGTATGGCTTGCATGGTACTTCAACTCCATCAAATATTTGTTTGTGAGCTCCCTTGTTTAACTTTCCTGTGGTTCTTTCCACAGGGTATATGCATACTAGAGGTTGGATCTTTTTGTCTCTACAATCTTCAGGAGCAGGAGGTATATAGAGAGGCCCATTATCTTCACTATCTGAATTTGGATCAATGAAGTAATTGTTGTAAGTATATCCATACAATGGCTCCTCATAATCTGAATCTGATTCTTCATTGTCAGACTCTCCTATTGCATAATGATGAGACTCATAATTGCTATAAAAATAATCATTCTCATGACTGAGTCCAATATAGTTACTGTTGGGGGTTAGATGACATTTAATAGATTGTAAAAGTGATTCTCCAGGATTTCAGAAAATGCATGTACCATCACCTAAAGCATACTTACATCCATAATTATCCCATTTGATCAATCCTTTCTGAACATACTCTGCTAACTTGGAACAATCTCTCATGAGATGGCCATTCTTTCCACATCCATAACATATTCCTGATTCACCAACAGGTTGTGATTGAAATGCCTGGTTTCCTCTAGGGCTAATACTGTTTGGGAATGTAGCAGTGGAGTTGGGCATTAGTCCTGATGGTCTGGAATTTCGGATGTAATTGGCTCTGGTAGGTTCACATAAAATGCACTTGACTGCATTTCCTGTGGTATCAAGAGCTAGTACTTTGTAGTACATTGCACCATAATTTGGGTCTTCAAGTATCATGGAATTTAGCTGATGAATAAGACTTTCTATTTCATCAGTGGTTCCTTGGAACTTGGTAGTGGTGGCAGGTTCAGGAGTTGGAATGGCTGGAATGGCTGGAATCCTGGCTCCTGCTTCTCTCTTTCAAAATTCCTTTTTAGACAGCTTCTTCTTCCTGTGTCACTTGAGTTTCTGATGTAAATGTTCAATGTCAGAGTTATTAGAGAAAGCATCAGATTCTGATGTGTCTGATGAATCACTATCCTCTAATTGGAATAATAGGTTGTTTGTCAAAAACAACATATCTGTAAACTTTTCTCTCTTGAAGTGAAATTCAGCAGCTTTAGTGATTTGTTCCACTGTCCATGGCTTGGCCATGTTATGATTGACATCTGCTGCAACTAGTTTGGTTTCCAATAAATTTCATAATTCCTCTGGAATTCCTAACCAAAAGTATCCTTGGTATTGATCATCTGAAATAAAAGAATTCTTCTTCAAATATCCACCAATGGTTTTGTACTTGTGATAGTACTTCTTCCAATGAGTTAGGGTAAGGTATGGTTCTTGACTGCTGTATGAGGCAAAGTTTGCAAGGTCGTGAGGTCAATAGAGAGCACTGTCTCTTTCAGCATCATAATACTTGAGTATCTCATCCTTGAGATTTTCCCAGTTCCACTTTTCCTCTCCATAAAATTCTAAGGTTTCAATAAAGTGCTCAACATCTGAAGAGCAATATTCTGTGATGAGCATACACCTATCCTTGTCATCTGTAACATTGTACAGTTTCAGGAGTCAGCTATATTGTGTTATAAACTGGGCAATAGCAGTGTACTTTCCCTTGAAAGTTTTAGGTGCTGTGTGACTACCACGTAAAGGTATATCATGTTTGGTATAATTCCTGTCATTCACAGAAGTAGGCTGTAATACTGGAGCAGGTATCCCAGTGTTTGTGGATGTAGCTCCTGATCCTTCTGGCATAATGCTGATTGCTATGGGATAAAGTGTTTATATATGTTGATGGTTGTTGGTATATGTGTGTATGGATTTGGATGTTGGAGTGGAAAGTGTGTATATGTTGATGGTTATTTGTATAGATATATACAAATTCTGTTAGGTAGTTGGGGATGTTTGTATATGTATATACAAGTTGTTGGGTGATTGGAGTGAAGAGAGTACTGGAAAATACCCCTCACAGTGGGCTCCAATTTGTTGTTTAAGATATTATATATCTATGGTGTTCACAGGAAATGACTTTATTTGTGCTAGCACCAGAGTGTCAGGGAA
>JASFCY010000166.1:0-15776 GCA_036940585.1 Cyathus olla
TTGGTATTATGTTATAGAGAACTTCGGAAAGCCAGAGATAATTGACTACATTCATTGGTGAGTAGATCTATTTTCTCTGCTCATACATTTATCTTAACCTTATCCAGGAGTCTAGCTGTAAGGTGTCGCACACATTCATAACAACGTTCTTTAACAACTGCGTGTCATTCGTAGCTCAGCATAGCTTTCACTGCTATTCTCACATTCCTTGTCCATTCGTGCGATTTTTATTGAATATGTTTTCCCTGTAATCTGACTTTTTTACCAAGTTTCTTTGTACATCGTATCCACAAACGTGAGTTATTCCCGGTCGAACGATTAACTTTACTTACTTGTATTTTACTATAGTCAGCAAGGATAGTTATATTGTGTCTGTTCCGCTGGTAAGCCTCGCGGTTAAAGGTGCTCTAGGATATTTTGGTTAATTATCTTCAGGGTGTGGTCACCTGTGCGCGTTTAGGTATGAATTATCTTCATTGTACTTGGTCGTATAACACTGATAACAACACACTGAAGGATTCGCATGTCGTGAGTTCTTTTATATTCTAAGGTTATCATCTCACGTAAAAGATGCTTTTCTATCAAGTCACGACAAATAAAATGTACATTCAAAGTTGCATATGTCATTTATGTACTGACATGTTGAATAAGGATCGTACTTAAGAGCCTCAGCGCGTTTATCGAACAATTTACAGTTAGTCATATAACTGCATTTGGATACATTGTTTTACGGATTTCACGATAGTGGTCCTTTACGACGGGTTTAGTTTTATCCTTCCTTCTCGATGTCATGATCACTGGCTGTCTCTGCTTTCTTTTGAAGTCGAAACAAAAGAAGAATTCAAGGTATGTTAATGCTAATATTTGATGACCCCCATTCACACGTCCCTCCTTCCAGCCTTAACTACGTTCTTGATTCGTTGATTCTGTATGCTTTTGAGAGTGGATCCCTAACATGGTAAGTCATGTGTTTAACCAATTTATCGAGTCCTCAAACACTTTGACCCGCTAGCGTAGCTACGTTCGCTTCCTTAATATGTGTAAATGCCCTCCTTGTTGAATTTTGCTCGGGTTGCTTTCACTGACAAGTCATACCCTCAGTGGCTTACGATGAAACACAATTTAATCTTCATGGCTCTTCATTTTGTGATCAGCAAATGCAAGTACTGTCTCAGTTTCTCGTCTTGAATATTCACCAATCAGCCTTTCTTTAGTTTACGCTAATTCTCTCCTGGCTACTCTCAATAGCCGCAAGAGTTTAAAGCACATTAGCACGCGCTCTCAACCATCTAGCTCAAACGATCGCGCTCTTCCCGTGATGTTTCCTGACAATTTCCGAACACCCACCGGGAAACGTTTCTTATCTGTAAGTAATATTTACTATCCTTTACACTTCCTGTACCGAACATAGTCTCTAGCGTCATAATGTTGGGCACAGCGGAAGAAGTACACATTCAACAAAGGCAGAAACAATTCAATTACAGGTTAACGTTGAAAAGTCAACAATGTGCACGATAGATGAGGGGTCTCCGCCTACTACATCGCTTCCTCATGTGTAAATGTACCCGGATTTTATACTGTCATAAGCATGTAATATTTGAATAGTGCATTCCTTCCCACGGTAATAATTTGTGTCGCTCTTCGCATCCGAGTGCAAACCAAATGTACTTGTCGTAACTCATTGCCCCTGCTGCTTCTAAAATGCTCTCAAATCAGCGCCTGCAAAAAATGATTGATTTCGCGCTTCATATATAAATCGGTGAAAAGAAAAAAATTTCGTACTTCTTCCCCTTTCCCCCGGCCTATTCATCCTACGTACAATTAATCCCACTCCAACTATGATACGTTCTTTGTCTATCGTCGCTCTTTCACTGTTCGTTTTGCAATGTGTTTGCATTAAAAATCCGATATATGTCATCTCTAATGCGGAGGCTCCCTCTCTTAAACAGCCTGGGCTTACACCAGTTGGACGCCAACGCGCAGAACAATGTATCCCTCCTGTTCGTTACATCCTCCCTCATGAAGTTTATTTTCACAACTTACGATTTTCTGTTGTAGATCTTTAAGTCCCTCAATGTCGGCAAGATTATTTCATGCCTTCCGGATCGTGACAGTGGACTCTGCAGTCAGACAGTGGATACCGCAACGCCACTTGCAAAATCTTTAGGATTGGAAATTGATACGTCTTGGTGGGTTTTGCCTACTGGTGTTCTAGTTGGTTTCTTATTCAATGTTGACAGTGGCGCTGGAGAAGAAAGTGACGATGACTGCATTGCCGACGTGATGAAGTCTTTTTCAAAAACCAGTGAACAAGCGGTTGTCATCGTCTGGGTATGATCATTTCCTCTTGTAAGTAGTATTCAGCCCGTACTAACCATGGACAACATATAGGATGTCGGAGCTATGGACGATCTTTTCGAAAATATTGATGCAGATCATCCCGAAAAAGATGATGATGAAGATAACAAGGACGATGACGAGGATGATGATGATGAGGACGAAGGTGAAATGGCTGGGCAGTACGTGTATTCTTCTGAATCTACAGCTCCATTGGATCTGATTGGCTTTAGTAACGATTTGATTACAACTGTCCAAAACTCGATCATCACCTCAGTCGTGTCGCAAAATTGCACGGGAATCGATGGTCCCGCCGCAGGACAGCATCGTCGTCGTTTGGCCTATTCGCCTCGAAGGCGACCGACGATAAATTCAAAGCGGTCAGAATCACACCAGAAGATGGTCAAGAGGCGTAAAGCACTATTTTAGAACTTGCAATAGGATCCCCCTACCTACGGTTTGTGGATAACTAGTAGATACCCTTGACATCACACTATGATTTCTGCGTACAAGGTTTTCCCTAGTCCATAGATTAAGTAGTCATTTGAGGGGCCGAATAGAGGAGACATAATCGGAACCACTTTTTGAAGTACATCGGTTAGCCGTCGAGCAGTTGCTAAGCTCACTCATCTCAGAACCACTTGTGTTGCTCTTTTTGAGTTTATGCAAGAAGGCAACAGAACATCGATTGGATGACTTTAGGAGTTAAAATTTTGAAAGTTGAACGTTACGTTAAAACGTTGACTGATATGGACAATCGAAAGATTCATATCAACTACAAAACTTGGTTCACACGCTCCCATTAGATCCCAACCTAGTGTTACTAATATTGACAATAATCTATTGAAATCAATGCCGACTACTTCCCATTCCCGCGCAATCCTGAATCTCATCTTACCATGAAACTTGGGCTGTCGACATGGAAGATAGCTCTCGAATTCATCTCGGTTGCCATAGTTAGCCACTGAGGGAAGCAGCGAGCTTAGTATTCTTTTTGCGCAGCATCCTCGCGTTGAAAGCATAGGAACTTTTCCAGCAGAAGTGCCAACATCCGCTCTAGTTCCCGAATGCTGCTACCCTCTCGGACACGTTTCCAAACGTCGCGAAGGAGCCAGCTGATCCACAACCATGCAATCCTGTCTTCGAAGAACGATCAGATGATTCTTCGGCAGAAGAAGTCGTTCTCGTTGCACCACCCTGGTGCTTATATATGACCTCTTTCTCTCACTGATGCACCCAGCTCCCAATTGCAAGGAACTTCCACGATGCTCACAAAGAGCCTTATCGCCCTTTCCTTGTCCGTCTCGTTGGTGCAAGCTGCGATACTCAATGACACTCAGGCAAAGTCGCTAGCAAAGAGTGGTACCAAATACGACTTTATTGTCGTCGGTGGTATGTCTTTATTTCTAGGCTGCGCGAGCTATGTTAGACACGTCCAATACAGGAGGAACAGCAGGGAACGTCATCGCCAATCGGCTCACTGAAAATCCCAAGTTCAAAGTTCTAGTCATCGAAGCCGGTTCATCGTACGTTCACCATCTTAAAAGTTTCTGGAGAAAACTAATGTGTCCAATCACCAGAGACAAAGGAATAACTGAACTGGAAGTTCCCTTCCTCTGCACACACACTACTCCGCAAACGCCCTTCGACTGGAACTACACCACAACAGTTCAACAAGGACTCAATGGGCAATCCATCGCCTACCCCCGAGGCCATGTCCTCGGAGGTTCAAGTTCAATCAGTACTTATTCGCGTATTTTTCCTACTGCTCCCATTCTAAAACCATCTCATTAGACTGCCTGGTGTATACTCGCGGTTCAAAGGATGACTACAACCGAATCGCTTCACACACGCAGGACAGCGGGTGGTCCTGGTCCCGCCTGCTTCCTTACTTCAAGAAAGCAGAACGCTTCACACCTCCTGTGGACGGACGCAACATAACGGGGGACTTCGATCCTAGTGTGCATGGTTTCACAGGCTTGAACGGGATTAGTCTCCCGGGAGAACGTACGCCGCTCGATGATCCATTTGCGGAGGCTATTTCCCAGCTTGGAAAGGAGTTTACGAGGATAGAGGATTATAATACTGGCATGCCCCTTGGATTCGGTGAGGATATTGTTCCGATGAGTTGTAGTCTCTTTCTGAGAAGTGATATGTACAGCCTGGGCACAAGCTACCATTGAAGGCGCAAAGCGAAGCTCTTCATCTTCCGGCTATCTTGCTACACGGTTCCTTTCGCGGCCCAACCTTGATGTTGTGGTCAACGCTCAAGTGTCCCGTATAATTAGCTCCAGCACGAACAAAGACAAGCCCGTGTATAATGGCGTGGAGTTTAGGCTAAATGGCGGCGGTTAGCCCCTCTTTCTGTTGCTCTGACTCTCTTACTTAGCCCCGGATATCCATAGAACCCTTGTACACTCTGAAAGCTGGGAAGGAAATCATACTCTCCGCAGGATCGATCAATACACCGCAAATCCTGCTGAACTCACACCTCGACAAGACACTCCCAGGTATAGGCAAGAACCTCTCCGATCACCCTATCGTCACGCTTGCATGGTTTGTAAAGGATAGCGTGCAGACATATGATGATTTCAACCGGAACATGACTCTCGCCGCTGAAGCATTGAAACAATGGACGGACCAAGGGAGGGGAGTCGATGTGCTGGGGATTGCTCCCCACATTGGGTTTGGGAGGGATGCAGAGATCGTTGGAGCGGAAGATCCTTCAGCGGGAAAAGATACGCCCCATTTTGAGATTTTCCTTTCAGTTTGTCTTCACCCTTCTTCAATCTGGAGAGAGATAGATAACTTTACATCTAAACAGAACTTCCTCCTGGGAAATACACCCCCGACAGGCAACTTCCTCTCGATTTCCTCCATAATGCTCACCCCAACCTCCAGGGGCACCATCACACTGAACACATCCGACCCCTTCGCACACCCTGTAATCGACCCTGGACTCTTATCAACGCAAATCGACCTCGTCCTCCTCCGCTCCTCGGTTCGCTCGATACTGCGTTTGGTATCTGCCCCCGCGTGGGACGGGTTCATCGACGGCCCGGTCGCGGGGCAACCCACTTCAAATGCAACAGATGCAGAACTCGACGCGTGGTTGAGGCAGAACTCACGGAGCGCGTACCATGTTGTTGGAACATCGTCCATGAGCCCTAGGGGTGCGCCGTGGGGCGTAACAGATCCTGACGGTAGGCTTAAGAAGGTCGTGGGTGTTAGAGTTGTGGATGCTAGTATTTTGGTACGTCCTCAATCAGTTAAAGTGTATATGGAGATCAGGAACTGATGGTGATGTGCGGTAGCCTTTCGTGCCGGCTGGACATACACAGGCGGCAACGTATGCTTTGGCAGAGAGGATCGCGGATTTGGTGAAGGTTGATCACTCGTAGTTTTTGTCTGCGTTTTCTAGTTGGACTTTCTTCCACCCGAGATTATTATAGGGCATTGGAGAAATATTCAATTGGACTTTAGAACCGTCGTACCTGACCGTAGCTGGAACAATTCGGAAAGTATAAGTATATATGAAGACCCACAGCGCAATCAGGTAATTATCAATCTTCGAACGTCTATTAGGTATTAGGATACGCTTGCCCCCTTCTAGCTATGTGCAGAACTTGTAAATGCCATTCCACCAACCCAAGTCATCTCCACCACTGCGCGACCTACTGGGGTCAAGACATAGTTTTCGACCCATAAGCACTCCTCGTCCTCGTTAGGCTCATAATTCACTCGACATAGCTCGAACTTCTCCAATGCGTCTGCATTGAACATGAACCCCTCTTCTTGCCCTAGATACTGACCAAGTTGTGTTCCTCCATATTGATTATTAGGCGACTTCGGCATTGAGGTGAATGCTTGTTCAAGAGGTCCATAGACGTCCAATCCGTTCTCTGGAATACGCATACCGCTTCCTTGGAGCTGATCATACGTAAGGACGCGGGCACTGAAATGAAATCGCTGCAATGAAAGCGACCAGCTGTACTCTCGCGAAAAAGATAGATGGGCAGAAACGGAGACGCCGGAGTTAGATACTATGGACGATGACTCCGAGCATGAATCCGTGCGAACATAACTGGGACTGGGATCGGGACGATACCAGATGAGGAGGTACAAACGATCGAAATGTGGAATGACAGGGGCTGCGTAAGGAAATTTCTCCGTGGAATACGAATCAGTCTTCCCTGGCCATAACGGTAGGAGCATGTATGGTGAATCGGAAGGGACATCCATAAGAATTCCACTTTCTTCCGGAGTGATTCGATACAGCGAAGCACCGAGCATTGGAGTAATACTATTCTTGCCTTTCGAGGATCGATATGAATTCATTTGCTCTGGAAAGGTCTCTTGTGAAGATGAGACTGTTACCCATCTGGGAGAATACAGTCGGTATGGTGTCCCTTTCGGATGTACATCGTGCGAAGCACTGAAGGCTTCCCTGTGAGAAGCCATTTTTCGGGCTTTGCAGAAACATGTTAGTGTCTCGTCGTCAGATATCACGGAGAGTGACACTGTATCGCAGTCAGATAAGGAATCGATTGTCTCGGATAGTGAATGAATGGTGGAATTGTCATTATCCAACGCTGGCGTGGAGGACAAATCGAGAGTTATGGGGTTTTTGGCATCTATCGACGTAGCCGTTTGAACTATTGTTGATGAAGAAGTGGAATCATCGTTTAGGTCGTCCAAATGACCGTGTGTTTTTAAGTTGTGCCCAAGAATGAGGTCGGTGTATGACTCTTGGACTTCTCTACACGCAAGAAGCACGGACAAAGTGCCTGGGTTTAAGTCGAATTGATTCTGATACCCCGCTGCGTAGTTGCGCCCGATAGCAAACGCCACAGCATTTGGGTATTTCAAAATTGTGAATCCTGGTCCATCTCTGAACCCGTATTCTGGGATGCAGGGACCGACGGTATGTCGAATATCGACCGGTTCTTGGGGCACCCCTTCATAAAAGTCATCAGTAACAAACAACACAGTGAAAAGAAGAAACGAACCTGTTTCCCGGCTTACTTTGAACTTTCCGGCCAGCTGATTAGCCCAATACTCGTTATGGATATCAAGCCCGTTCCTCTGCTTGAAGGTAATAACGTTTATGAAAGCCCCGTACAGATTCCACGATGACGTTGCATCCTCTATCTCCTCCTCGTCATTAACCAAATGAGGGTTTTCCGGTTCTCTTGAAAACATCCACTTTCTTATTTCGAAGTCGTTCTTCTCCCATTGACGAAGCAGTCTGATAAATGGGTCTACCCAATCTACGCTATGCTTACGGTTCAGATGTCTCAACCTCCAAAATTTCGACGGAGTAGAAGAAGATTCTCCGTTCGGTTGAACAACAATTCCTTCCATCTCGCCCAAGTCATTAGCGCATTTGATACCAGCAGTGTACCTGGCGAAATCTGCCAGCACAGATATTTCAGAGGCATTGGATAACTGGCTTAACCGAGAACGATTTGGCATCGTAGTGAGTGCTTGTCCGTTGCACGCCATGACCGAGAAGCCTAGTAAAATATATCAACGTCAATAACATCCGCAGTATAAAAATAGTTAAATTTACAACCTTTCCTACAGTATTTGACATGCTGAAGGATATTTCCAGAGAAATAGGACGAGAATGGTACATTGTATCGAGTATGTCTCTGTCTTTTTGTGAGTGAATATATACATTCCAATAAATATTTGAGCACCTCCGGTATTAGCGCTATCCAATCCTTATCGTGCGATATGGCTATCCTGGCTGATGGGTTCTGTGGTGATATTAGTCTGAGCCAAACTGAAACACTGAGAAATTAGCTCGCCTCACGAAATAATAGTTCGTTCATCACGTCGGAGGGATGGAATACCTTTGGCTTCGTTGGAAAGATCTGAAGTGTAACAGACATTTTATTTCCAGAGGAGGTTGCTTGGTTATGTGGAGGAAGTAAATGCATATTACTTGCTTCTCCGCGACTACTCGATGAACTCGCTGTAGTATGTCCAGTAAATGAAGTATTTGCTGCATTAAGGACAGCAGTCGAAGTAGCTCGTGATATCCCTGTCCAAACTTCTTCGGATAGGGATATCTTAAATCCACGTACAAAAAGGCATTGGTTGTAACGTTTATTCCTCCTTGATAGACCGGGATCTACGGGAGGACCTCTACGAGCCGTCGCAGAACGAGATTCTTTCCACACGTATGTTCGAGAAGGGTCAGCACGAGAACGCATTTCATTCCATAATTTCGCGGGTCTGCTAACCTCCCCGAACTTGAGTACGTTGAACGGTTTTGGCATGGGATGATCGAATGTTGCAATCCCCCACGATTGGGCTTTTATATGTCCAGTAATGAAGTATAATGAGTCCCTGCGTATCGCTCTACCACAATGGTTGACTGCGTACGAGTACCAATGTTCCCCGTTTCGAATAATAAACTCGTCCAGAGCGCGCTCATTTTGAAGATCTTCAATGTATGTCTTGTGCGGTGTACAAAGAATCGCACCTTCAGTGCCTTCACATACGAAAGAAACTTCCCTGAAAAAATTCAGAATAGATGGTTGAAAAAGATCACTCAAGTCGTACCTCGTACCCCACGACGTACTCATCTTAGATGCTCCACTGCATATGGAATTCCAAGGATCAAAACATTGATGCTTCGCGGTCACCTTTATGACGTTGTCCAAATAAAAAGACTCCGGAAGATCAGGGGGGTTGATGTCGTTTTGGCGTGGAAGCCAGACGTTGAAGAGGAAAGCGAAACCTCCATTTTCTGTAATATAGCCGACGTCGCCAATCCGTACTCCGATTTCTCGATATTCGACTGGTAGGCTCATATCGGGTTGAGGCAGCCATAATGGAAACCCAAAGCACTGTGAAAGCATACGATCTACATATATCCTACAACTGCTGTTGGTTCCAGTTGAGCTGGTTTCGAGAATTGGTAAAATATCACGCGTTGACAGCTTCACATTTGAATTCAATGTGCATGAGTTTAAATGGATGACGAGATGGCTGATGCCTTACTAGGGTAACCTCTTGCTCTTCGCTGGAACCTATATTATTAGGAGAATATCCTGGCGAACAAGTTTGGACGAGGGTTCTATTTTGAACAGAGGCGTCCATAGGCTGTAAAAGATGCTCTTGCCGAGGAGTGATGGAACGAGTTGGAACAGCCTCTTCAGCCGGCTGTTGTCTGTCAGAAGTGCCACCAACAAAGACTTGAACAACGGTCGAGCTAGACTCATCTCTGAATAAGCATTGATTCACAGCCATGTTAGAGGCGTTGGCGAATGACATCTTCTGCTGCAGTGAGGGAGAGCAAAAGAGATTAAAAACTGTTAACACAGCTGGCGAACCCAGTACTTACCGGCTCGTAAGGGCCGAAATTTAGACGGATGACCCTGAAACAAATATCGGGAAGGAGACAGAACTATGTTCATACTTATCATACATATATATTTCTGTTCGATTTCCTTCAGCTCGTAACTTGGCGCCGAAGATGAAAATAGTTCATGCAAAGTTTGTTGTTGGCTTTGTGTTGGCTAGATATTTAAGCAGCTGTAAGTTCTATAGGTCCAAAACTCGATCAAATACAAGCACTCTTAAGCACTTATATATATTTACGTACAATAATCAATTATATCGGTGAGCGGAGCGTCACTCATTGATACAGAGCGCTTGATCGGCGCCTGAGCATTGTCTTGACTCTTGAGTGAATATATACAACGCCACGTGGAAAATCATGATCATGATGCCATCTGTCAATGAACGGGATCGGCATTGGGTAAATACGGGTAAAGACTTTTAAAGTTCAAAGACCTCTATCAAATTGCTATCAAATCTTACGAATCATCGAAATAGTCTATTACGACCATCAGCGATGTCAATGAAAAGCTCGTGAAAAGTTATGCACCATGTACAGTTGCGAGTGTTGAGAAATGGGAAACTAACATTTAAACATGATAGCCTGATAGTAAGTTAGTAAATTTCGTGGTATCAGTGGCCAGTCGCAAAAATGTAGATGCCTTGAAGTACTCATTGATAGATCTACATATTTTATTTTCAATTTAAAGGATCGGAAACTTATTAAAAGTTCATGGAAAGCTACCTAATGCAGAGAGTTCACATAAAATTTGAATTATCTAAGATGGAGTCAAATGATTTACAACAACCTTTTCTCACTAGTTCAAAGTCGTGTAAAATTGCTTACACCTGCATGTACGTAAATTCTTAGAATGACCTACAGTCATCCACCCTCGTTTGTTACACTACATTTAAATTTTTTATCTTATTTAAATTTATGTGATCCATTCTCTGTAATATATGTTAGAGATCATTTATATGTACATATTTTACATAGTACATGTGCTTTTTACAACTGTTTATCGAAATGTAAAGGCAAGGTGAGAAATTTCCGCACGGATGGGTATTTTGAGGCATTATGGGAAGTTGTTACACGGCACTGTACGGCACAATCACGCATCAGATTCATCTGATTTTGGTCCTCAGCTATCTCCGACGTTGATATCAATTCACCTCCCCATTGTCATCTGCATGCTCGTTCGTCAACCTTTCAATATCGACTTTCCCTTTACCTTCATGAGTAGTCCTAATTTCGATTTCATACCTTTGTTCCTCTGTGTTCTCTAGTTTTTCGTACTTCTTTTTCTTTCTTCTAAATATTTGTGGCCTTCTAGTAATATTCCAGTTCATTTTCCTTCACCAGATTTGGTACGTCTTGCCATTGACTAACTGAAATATGTTGCTTGTGACAGCACCGCAAGGTTTAAATAGAAATTGATATAGTAACACTGATCTAGTATCATGTAAAGGTATTTATTCTTGTAATCTAGTTTCCTTACTCTGCAAGATATGCCCTTGTTACTGGGTTTTAGCTCACTACGTGCAATCACAACTTAAATTGGGAGATCTATATGATATAAATGGGTGATATGTACAAACTTTGAGTGAAACTCTTCTGAAATTCAGTCTCCAATATGTCTGTATGCTCTTGTAACAATTTCAATCCAATCAAAATTTCAAAACTGTGAGAAATTCATTCATGTATTATGAATTACAACATAATATTTTTTATTATCCATATACCATAGTTTATAGTGTATTACTTACAGAACATTATCAAAAAAGAATTGAGTTGAAAGCTTGTCTCAATGAACCGGAATGTGAGTTTTAGATGAGGTTTGTCACGTGTGATGATTATGTAACAAGCGAGGGTGGATGACTGTATGTACAGTACTGTACTGTACATTGTAATACAATGTACAGTCAAACTTGTCATAAACCATGGGGTCGGTGGACCTAAGCCTATGGATTGTCGTGGGTTATTGGCTGCGGCGGTCGGCGCTAAAAACTCCGGAAGGCGCTAAACGCTGCTAATTATGTAATCTATGTATACTAGCAAAGTGCCTTTCCCCGCCTACCAAAGTTGGTGGATCGAAAAAATTATGGAATGTTAGCGGTTACGGGTAGCGAAGGGGCATTGGATAGGACAAGTTCGACTGTACTTATTTGAATCAAGTATATCCTGAATCATATCCATTGGTTAATATTTTAATCATCGTCAAGACATCAAATCCTCGCCCTACTTAGGCCCTGTTCGTGTACATGGCTTAGAGCTAGGCTCAAATAAGCACCCTTCCCAGAATCCCACGGTCATGTCCATACACACATACACACATACGGTCTTAGGGTCGAGACTAGGCTTAGAGCAAGCATTTTGGCTTGCAGCAAGCCTTGACCGTGTGAACCATTCTTCACACGACTTACACCTCAGACAGGCCAAAATCGGATCCGTGACCAGATGGTACAAACGTATCTTGGTAACAATTAGAATATAAAACACAATAAGTTTCGAATTCCAATTGTGTGTGAGATTTAAAATAGGAATTAATATTTGATCCAAGAACCTATTCTAAAAGCGATGCTTGACCCAATGTTAATATGTCCTGCGAGCCGATCCTGAATTGACCAATCGGATAATTTTCCGAAGGATATGCTCATGCAGCAAATTTTGAATTTTATTTACTAATCTGAACTGCAACCCGATTTGGAGATATTGAGAAAATGATTATAAATCTGTCCCGAGAACAGATCTTATTCGAAATTCTAAAAATTAAGTAAATATGTTTGTACCATCGGTTCCTAGATCCAATCCTGCCTTGTCTGAGGTGTTAGAGCAAGCTTTCTGGCCTTAGAGCAAGCCCGTCACAACTAGTCACACTCAGTGTTACATTAATCAAAACCTCTGTATCAAGTATACTACCTGTATCCAGCTGAGTTTCTCTGTTAAAGATACTATATCCGTTATCTATGAGACGTGTTACAATAAATTCTAGTTAAAATACTTCAAAGGACACAACTAACCTGCTATTAAAATATTTTTTTTCCTGTAATGCTTTCCTTCACACAATAGCTAACTGATAAGCATCCACTATGTATTGTATATGATTCTACGCATAATAGAGTAAAATATATGATATCAAGAATTTGAATGAAAAGGTGTAAAAATAAATGTGTGCTCACTATTAACCATGATGATAAAGCAAGCATGCACAGCGACGACCCAAGTGATTGTTGTACTCGGCAATATCATGTGATCTTGTCAAATGAGGCGGGATATGACCGCGGAAAATGTTTAGCAGAGGGGTGGGACGGTGTCAATGGGCATGCGGGCAACACGCGAGGAGACGATAAAAAGCAGCCTGTCACGCTAGTAAGCTTCCATCGGGCCTACAACAAGCCTCAAGCAAGCCCATCCGAACGCTGTAGAGCCAGACGTTCGCCTGCAAACGGAAATCAGACGAAACGACGATTAGAAGCTCGAACGTAAATCAGCATGTGGATCGCCTCGTTTCATGCTTCGTTAGTCAATTCGTTTCTCAAAACCTCCTTCCTTTCATTTTCCATTTGTCGTCTCCTACATTACTCATTGTGTTTAGTCTACATTTGACCTCATTTCCTACATTTTCCGAAATTATACAGTACTTAAGGGCATTGTAGCTACACATTCATCATAAGAATCTCCCCCCCCCCCCCTAGTACGAATCCCTCCTTCAATTACAAGTTTCTCACTCTCCAATGAAACGACCTTAGAGCCAGAGACTGACGACTTCTCGTCTCGACTCGCATAACAAATACTCCTTTATGGACACAATTCTCGTCTTACAACGCTTAGGTTACCGTAAGCTCGCCGTAACCAGGGGGGCTTAGCTTGGGCTTAGTTTTTTCAACTTTTGGCGGGGAAAAGCTTACAGTAAGCCATGTACACGAACAGGGCCTTAGCCGGTTATCTTTGTTTCAGTGTTCAGTACGTTCAGTGTTCAGTGGCGCAACAGTCGAAGGTAATGCTTAATATAGATACGAGCGTCTCATGCAGTCCTTCTGACATCTGAGCCTGCGCCATTAAGATGACTTGTGAATTTCGATGGATAGGCGGCATGGAAGGTAACCAAACCGAGTTAGCCATGACGTCTTTTTGTAAGGCTGAATTTACTGCTTCTCTAGTATACCGATCAGAACTAAAACGAGAGTCTGTATTTACCTGGTGACTCGATAGCCACTTTGTTTCGTCAGTGGAGAAATATAGGTGGAATAATCCTTTTTATTCGCTTCCCTGCACGGACTGATGTCACTCAAGAGTCAATGGAAAATGGATATAAACCCACAGGAAGTGCAAGTTAACCCATTCTTCTTCAACCATGACTACTGTTACTTCCGGACACCCTACTTCAACTATGAACGAAAAAAAGCTTACCATATCAACGGTTGGAGACAAAACTAGAGACTCAAATGGATACTCAGGATTTTCGAAGACGCAATCACCACGAACTCATTCATTTGGTTCTACGTCCAGTGCCTCCTCGGACGGCATCGATCTTGGAGAGACGGTACCTCCCTCTAACAGGCACCGTACATTAATCCTCTGTTTTGATGGAACTGGTATGTCTCGTTATCTTACAATTATAGCTAATCTTAAGAATTCATGAAATAGGGGACCAATTTGATGAGGATGTAAGCTTGCTATCGTCTTGCAGTATATGAGTTTAATACATTTTTCTGTATAGAATTCCAACATTGTCAACTTCTTCTCAATGCTGAAGAAGGATAACTCGAAAGAGCAGCTAGTATACTACCAGGTATACACTATATTTGTCTTTACATTCGATGTAGCTAACCATTTACCCGGTGTCAGGCTGGGATCGGGACCTACACTATACCTCAAATAGCTAAGCCAATGATGGCTAAATATCATAAGGCTCTCGACAGTATGGTTGGGATACACCTAAACGCCCATGTTATGAGTAAGTTTGCTTCATTTCGGTATGCAGATCAGCAATGGGAATTAATTACTTAGGTGGATACGAGTTTCTTATGCAGAATTGTGAGTTGTTGATGTCGTTTTACATAAGGGTCTTTCGATATTCACTTCACCAACGTCAATCAGATGATGCAGGCGATAAGATCTTCCTCTTTGGTATGTTATGCATAAGCATCACTTTGTTTGTTACAGGACTAACAGTTACCATAGGATTCTCTAGGGGCGCATGTATGATATTGCTTTAGAACTTACTAAAAATGTTTTGCTGACATTAATGCTAGATACCGCACGCGCTTTAGCTGGCATGTAAGTAATTCCAGAGAGACCGTTCATTATCTAATTACCGTATTCCGTACATTCTTAGGATACACAAGGTATTTTGTCACTTTTCTATTGCATAATGATAAGTTAAAAACAGGCATGTGAAAAAAAAGATCGGGCTCCTTCCAAAATGCAATCATCAGCAGGTGCCATTTGCGTATAAAATGTATTCTCGGGAAGACGAAATTGGATGGCGCCAAAGTTCTGCATTTAAGAAAGCCTTTTCGATTGATGTAGATATTGAACTACTTGGCGTATGGTAGGTTCCTTCCTTGGTCGACTTTTGGTATCATTTACTGATTCTATCCCATCTGGTAAAAGGGAAACCGTGGGATCGGTGGGTTTTATCCCTAAGCGCCTTCCATTTACTACCTTCAATACCCATGTCAAACACTTCCGGCATACTCTCGCCTTGGATGAGCACCGCGTGCGATTTAAGCCTAATTTCTTTAACCGTCCTACTCCAGATGAACTTGAACGCGGTCTGAAGTGGGGTGAATTTCGTAAAGCCTCAAATAAACCCCACAGTAGGAAGACTTTGAGAGAACTAGAGAGGCAATACACCCAGGGAGGAGAACATTTAACTGACGTCGAGGAAGTTTGGTTTGCGGGTTGTCACTGTGGTTCGTCTTTTTAACTTGTATAGCCGCATCATACAATAACTGCTATCTAGATGTCGGTGGTGGTGCTGTTAAGAACGAAACTCGTAATAGCCTCGCACGAATTTCCCTTCGCTGGATGGTTCGTGAATGCTTCAAGTTAAAGACAGGCATTCTCTTTCACAAGGAGA
>JASFCY010000167.1:0-15758 GCA_036940585.1 Cyathus olla
GGAGTATGCAGTAGAGAAGAAGGTATATTTAGCAGCAGAACAAGCTATACTAGAGAAACAAGTAGAGAAAAGTTATATATTAGAGAAAACAAAAGGAAAGGAAAAGGCAAGAATACTCATTGGTGGAAAGAAAAGGAGGTCAGTGCAATTACCATCAATGAAGAAGCAGTTGAGATTATTTAGATCTCAGTTGAATAAGGGATTCTGGCCAATATTAGAGGGATATAGGAGATTTGAGGAATTGGGACTAAACAATCAGTACTCTAAGTATAGGAAGAGTAGTCATGGATGTTTTTTCCTGAAAATGAGTATTTTATTTTTTATTTTTTTATTTTTCTCATTTCTTTTTAGACTGGGAACAAGGTGGGTAACCACCTATCTTGCAATTTATGTAGATTTAGGAAATATAAGTACTCAATGGAAAAGATATGGTACCAATGCTAAGACCTTCAAAGGTCAGAGAATCAGGGCCTTCAAGGAAAAGAAAGAGGATTAAGCCAAAGGAAGAGTAGAAGGAAGACAAGAAGAAGGAGGAGAAAAAGCACTATCAAGAAGTGCGATCAGAGAAAAGCTCTTGAAGCTCTGACAGGATCATTATGATGCTTAATTGCATTAACTGATCCTTATAGGACAATATCATGACACTATCAAGGGTGGTAATAGGGCTGGAGGCAATGGGAGAAGAAATATATATGGCAAAAGTTACTTGTAGGACACTCCATCAATATCTTTGTCTCATTTTAATAGAGACTGCAGGGAATATCAATATATTGGAGTAGATGTTCAGAGCTCCAGCTGAATGATTGAAGATTATTGAGGTTCTGAAAGGAATAAGAGAGATGGAGAAAAAGTTATTAAAGGATAAAGAAAGGGAGAGAAGAAAGCAGAAGCTTGAGGAGGAGCAATATAGAAAGAGGATAAAGGTAGATGAGATGGCAGCCTCACAATTGGAGGTACATGAGGAGATCATGGAGGTAGAGAAGAAGTTCTAGAAGTATGAAGAAGAAGAGTCCCATACAATGGGAACTCAGTAATTTATATATAATAGAAATGGACTACATTTTTTATTAATGAATTTTGTTGTTTTTGATCATGAAAGAAAAATTGAGTAATGGAAAAAATTGGAGATAAGTTAGAAAATAACTTGGAAAAATGTTAAGAAGGAGTTTCTATAGACCCAGGCTTATTAGGATACTTAGTATAATATTTATTAAGTAAGTTCTTAGTGTGTTTCAATTCTATTACTGGTAATTATAAGAATTCTTTATCTGTACCTTCATATTCAGTTTACTGGATATAGTATTGGAGTTTACAATGTAGTCAGTGACCAACTTTGGAGTCTAGAACTTCAGTAACTTCAAATTCAGTTTCACCTTCAATGTTAACTGGAGATGGAAGAGTAATTATTTAACCAGAAATGATATTTTCTACTGCAGACTCTAGTATAGATATATAGAAAACAGAATGAATGGATTGGAAGTTGTCAGGAAGATGTAGGATTGTTGAGCAGTACAGACTACACAGTGGCAGTGGCTAGCAGGCACTCTCACCTATTAGGATGGTTGAGTAGAAGCTTAAAGCAATATAGGTAAGGATGTGACTTTATTATTCTACAAAGGAATATATAGGGTTTATATACTCTACAGAGGTGCTAAATATACTGCTGTAGAGTGCTATTGTGCATAGCATACATACATATAAGGTAGAAAATATATATAGAGCTGTTAACTAGCTATTAATAGCTGTTGACTAGGGTATATAGAATGTGCTATCTACTTAAGGCCATATAAACCATTCTAATCTGAAGTGTAATAAGATAAGATGTCAAGAGATAAGATATTATCTCAATAAGGATGTGTGAATGAGTTCCAGGAGATGCTATAATTTCAAGTAAACCTAAATATTTCTCAGAGAATTTCTTTGCCAGACATGTAGAATAGAAAAACTGAGCTTTGACAAAAACCTTTGTACCAATAGAAAATTCAGGAGCTGGAATGTGATGTACATTAGCAGAATCTTGGTACCATTGTTGTGCAGCAGCCATCTCCAATTGGAATATCTGATGGAATTTGTTAAGATTAATAGTAAACTCATATGCTTTGACAGAGAAAAGATCTTATTCCAGATAAACTATAATACTAGGATTATAGCCTTTATTAGTAAAGAAAGGAGAAATACCTATAGTTATACTTGGAGCATTATTGTAAGCGAACTCAGCAAGGGATAGGAGATCTGCCCAATTGTCCTGTTGATAATTACAATAGACTTGAATGTATCATTCCAGAGTCTAATTAGTGTACTCTGTTTATTTATCTTCTTCAGAATGATACCTGGAGGTAAAATGTAAGATTATATCCAATATGGTACCTAATGATCTGAAGAAATGGGAGACAAACTCTGAGCCATGATTAGAGGTAATATGAGATAGAACAGTATGCTTGGAGAATACACGGAGGATGAAAAGTTGAGTGAGATTGAAGGAAGTACAGGTAGTATGTATTGGAATAAAGATACTCTACTTAGATAAGCAATTAACTATCACTAGTATAGAATCATACTTATTATTCCCAGACAAAGGCAACTTCTTGATGAAGTTCATGGAGATGGAATTCCACAGACACTTAGAGATAGGAAGTTGCTTAAGAGCTTTGCATGAATGATATCTCTATGATTTAGAATATAGACAAGTAGTACAGAACTTACAATACCCCTTCATGAATATACAAAGTCCAGGCCATGTATATTTCCTTCAGATGAGATTTAAGATCTTGTTCTGACCTAGATGTCCAGATAGGATGTAGCCATGTTTGTACTGAAGGATGCAAAGTCAGAGATTACTGTGGTCTGATATATAGATTCTGTTGTTAAGTTAGAGAAAATCTTCATTGTCAACTAACCAACAATTTTCTGGAGATGTGAGATGTAAAGTAAAGCTAGGATCAAGGGATATGGAGATTAGGATATCATGGTGGAGTTGTTCGATATCCATAATGATAGATGCATAAAGTGCCAGAGTAATGAGTATAGTAGCATAAATAAATGTAGTAAGTTGTTCTTGGATAAAAACAGATTGAAAGTTGTGCAGATTTATCTTAACATAATCATTTATTCCTCCTTTTGGATAGATATTCCATTGTCTAGTCAAAGAGTCAGGTTTAGTTCCCAATTTTCCCAGACAAAATCAGATAACCAGATGGAACTGGGAAAGATACTCCAACCAGTGAGCTTGTTGCTGAGTAAGGACTTTGATGGTAGAAAAGTACTCCAAATTTTTATAGTCTGTAACCATATCAATCTGAGATCCTGAACCTTCCAAATAATGTTTCCATACTTGAAATGCCTCAAAGATAGCAAGGAGTTCTTTATTATAAGTATTGTAGTTGAGTTCTGGGGCTATAAAGATATAAAAGTGAAAAGCTATGGGATGAATTTCTCCATCATTGCCAATGATGGAGAGAATTTCTCTGAGTGTGTAGTCTGATGTATCTGTTTCTATAATAATCTGGGTATTCAGTATCCAATGAGTGAGTACTGAAACTGTGGTGAAGGCTTTCTTAAGCTTATTAAAAGAATCTTGACATACCAGAGAAAAGTTCCACTTTAAACCTTTATGGGTTAAATGAGTGAGTAGAACAACAATGTCCAAATAATGTTTGATAAACTAGCAATAGAAATTTGCAAAGTTTAGGAAGAACTGAATATTCTTTACCTTCTTAGGTTTAGGCTAATTCTGAATGGTCTTGACCTTCTTTTCAAATATAATAAGTTCATCAGAAGATGATATGTAACCCAGATATTCTACAGAGTCAGAGTGAAACTCATACTTGTCAGTGCAAGTATAGAGACCATTTGTACAGAAATATCAGAGAACCTCTTGGATATGTCAGCAGTGCTATAAAAGATTGTTGGAATAGATTAGAATATTATCAAGATAAACTGTTATGGAGATATCAAGTATATTCTTGAATATATTATTTATGAACCACTGGAAGACCACAGGAGCATTGGTAAGTCCAAATGGTATAACAAGCCATTCAAATGAACCATAGCAAGTATGAAAAGTGGTTTTCCATTTATTATCTTTAGCTTTACAGACTAAGTAATATAAACATCAGAGATTGATCTTGGTGTAAATACAAGCATGGCAAGAACTATCAAGAAGGTTGGAAATAAGGGATAAGGAATAGCAGTTCTTCCTGCTAATGGCATTGAGTTCCCAGAAGTTAATGCATAAACAGAGTAAATTATTCTTTTTGCAAACAAAAAGAACAAAAGCTCTATGCAGAGAATATGAGGAATGAATGAAGCCAATTTGCAAGTATTCATCAATAAACTCATGCAGGAACTTGAGTTCTAACTGTGAAAGAGAATATACTGTACCTATTAGAGGTTCAGTACCTTCTTCCAAATTGATCTTGAGATTGTATGATTGATGTGGAGTAAGAGAGTTAGCATGGGTTTTGCTAAATATCAGTAAATTTATGGTATTCCAGAGATATGTGGAAGAGGTCAGGATTTTCTTTGACAGAAGAAGTAGAGGTGAAAATAATAGTATCAAGCTGAATACAGAAGGTCTGTAAATCTTCAAGCTTACTAGCTCTAAGGAAGGCAGCCATATTTATTATGAAGATGCTTGAAGGAGCTAAACTAGGGAATGGAGGAACTGGAGAAGAATCTGGAATGTCCAAGGTCTGTGGAGGAGCAATAGCTTACAAGGCAGGAGTTGACAAAGATGGAGAAGATACATCTTGTATAGAAGTTTTAAATGTTATACTATCCAATACCCAGTCAATCAACAAATTGTAGCAGATGAGTCAGTTGAAGCTTAGAACAATGGAGCAAGATAAATTAAGCAGAGTGACATAGAAGTCAATGAATATATTCTTTCCAGATTCAAAAGTTATAGGAATAGTAACAACTTCGGTTATATAAGTATTCAAGGTGCCATCAAAGAATTTAAGTATAATTGGAGATACCATAAATGTATGAAGATGATATTGTTGGATGAATTTAGTGTTGGTAAAACAATATATAGAACCAAAGTCAAGCAGAGTAAAAAAAATGAGAGGATATGAAGGGTTAAAGAAAATGGAAGAGCATAATAATACATAAAGCATATTTGGATCAAAAAGAGTAGAAGTATTCAGTCAAATCTTCTTAATTGCACAGGAGAATTTAATGCAGTCCTTAGCCTATGTGAAGTCCTAAGGACTATACTCTATTTTTTTGACTTCTTTTCAGAGATTGAAGACTAAGCATCAGTTGTTAATTATGCAGTAGAGATAGCATGGGTTTTTGCAGCTTTATTGCACTCACATATCCTATACCCATCTTTTTTGCAGAATATATATAGATTATTATCCATGCAGTATTGGCATTTCTTCAGGATTAACTTACTATCCTTTCCCAGCTTATCACTGAGATTAGGCTTGCTTTGCTACTGTGGCTGCTTGTCCTTATTGGAGTTGCCAGAGGAGAAAGACTTGGAGCTCTTTGAAGAGAAACTACCAGTAAAGGAATTGGAACTTCCAGAATTTCCTTCTGATTTACCACTGGAAGAGTTGTTGGATAAATCAGAGGAAGAACTCTTTTTGGAGGAGTTCTTGTATACTTTTAAAGGAAAATACTTCTTCTTGTTGTATTGGTGCTCCCAATAGCACTGGTCCATGAGCTAGACCAGTATCTTCATTAAGTGCAAGTCTTTTGGCTTGTCTTCAGGATAGTCTGAGATTGTATCCTTAAGATGCTTATTTAGATTCTTGTAGAAGAAGAAAATCAGTGAGGTATCATTTCAAGCAACAAGTATTAAAAGCCTGTTGAACTCAATTTTATACATTACAATTTTCTGATTTTTGGCCATTGTCATTTGGTAAATCTTGGTCTCAGCTTCTGTAGTCAGATTTGCAGTTCCAAAATATATGCAGAGAATTTCTATAAAATTCTCCCAATTATTCATCCATGCTTTATAAGTCCCAGTCATAATGTAGAACTGGAACAATTGAAGCACTGTACCTCAGAGATAGATCAGTATATAATAGATCATAGACTGGTTGTCTTCATAACTGTCCTTATTGTTCTTAAAAATAAGAAGGCATTGGATAATAAAATCATCCAATTTCTTGAAGAAAGTACCATTGTATGTATTGAACTCCTTTACTTTCTTGCTGCAATATTTCAGAGTAGCTGAAGGATATATTTGGTTTTTGGCCAGCCATGCTATAAGTTCTATGAGATGAAGTAAGATAACAGCCATAGAATTTGCTTGTGGGATAGGGCTAGAAGTAGACATAGGTGGGATATTATTATTATCATTATCATTGCCATTGTTACCATCTCTATCATCGGGAAAGTTATTGTTATTATCATTATTCAGAGGATTTTCTCCATAGTAACTACCTTGACCTTCATAGTCATCTTCATAATCTGGATCATCTCTATAATTGCTAGGAAAAGTAGGATATTGGAGCTGGATAGTTGCAGTGTAAATGGATAGGTACAAAAGTATTGCAGTGCTAGAGATACCTTGTTGCTATTTCATAATAGCAGGAGGAGTAGAGTCTGGTTATATATTGAGCCTGGCTATAGGTTGTAATAGAGTAAAGAAAATAGTACCAGAGATGTCTTGGTTGTGTATAAATGCAGAAATTAATAAAGAAGAAGGAGGATATGCAGTAGCTTCTTTAGCTTTTCTTTTTGTTAGAAGTCCAGGTTCTAGGAGAGAAGGAGCAATATCCTTCTTCTTATTCTCTTAAATCTTGAAATACAAAGTCCAAGACATAATGTAATTTAAAATTTAGTTAGGAGAACTCTCAAGGATTTGAGTTCAAAATACTGTCATGTCCTGTATTGAACTTTGTACTATGTTGCAGACTCAGAGGTTACCAGTATCAAAACAACAAGAGGGAGGAGGTAATATGAAGAGTAGAAAAGTGAAGTTGAGAGATACTAATACAGACACAGATACAAAATGGAGTGAAGAGAACTTGTTGTCAACTATTAAAATACAGATTATTTATATACTAAAAGGAAAGTCTAGATTATATGATGATAACTAGATAATGATTAAAGATGTAATAATATATTAAAAATGTGATGGAAATTACCAAGATAACCAACAAAGCTGTGCAGCCCAGAACAATCCAGACCAATCTAGATACAGCCATCCAATACTTCTACCTTGCATAGCTGATAGAAATCAAACAACCAGAGGTAAGTGAAGATAAAGTCAGATAAATAAAACAAACCATGGCCTCAGCTTATATACTATACCCCCTGAGTAGTTCTTATAGGTTATTCTGTATTTTAGATATAGATTGGAGATATATCGGAAGTGAAAATCAAGAGTAACAATGTTAAGTCAGCCTTTCAAAGGTCAATATTACAAAGTTGGAGATGGATAGAAGATATGGAAGTTGACTTAGAAAAGTCTGAAACAAAGCAGAAATAATGCAGAAATATTATTGATTTTGAACTAAAGTATTATGGAGTATAGAGTATAGTATATATACAAATGATTCTCTAAAGTATTGAAGAATATAAGAAGATGTAATACTAGATGCTGTACTAGTGGCTGAAATCAAGAGTCATATTATGAAGGTAGAAATATACAGAGCAAGTAAAACTTGTGATAAGTAATCTAGTAAAAGATGAAGAATATCACAAGAATAATGGTGAGTTATAGATAAGGAAAATTGTCTATAATATCAAATGGAATGACTATACTAAAAGGATAAGTAAACAATAACAAGTAGATATTGGAATGAATTGGAGAAATACTTGGAGATAGATATAATACAGAAGAATAAATTAGAAATTTAGTTAGAGAATGTCAGGATAAATAGAAGATAGAATGGAGAAGATTATGTGAAACTAACATGATCATAACAATCAAACTGTATATATATAGTATGGAATCTGAATTTTGTAATATTATAGTTATGAATTTATATACTACAAAATCTGCATTATATAACAAAAAAAGCAAGAAACAATTTTTAGCTATTGAAATTTGTAATATGTGACATGTTACACTAATTATGGAATCATTAGCATTGTGGAAATATAGTATAATATATTTGTATTATAATATGCGTTATGAATCTATTTTCACCACAGGAATATTGTAATATATAATCTTCTGCAATTTTAAACCATCAGAATTTTATAACATATACTACACTATACTTATTATGGAACTATTTATACTGTAGAAGTATTATATAATATATTTATATCATAGTATTTTACAATCTAAACTATGAAGAATTTATTATATATAATATGATATAATCATTATGAAGCTATATACAGTATGGAATTATTGTATAATATATCAGAATTATATAGTTCATAGCAATCTGTATATAAATATCTCTAATAATATAGTATTGGAATATTATAATCAAGAATTTAGTAATGCTTAATACAGAATATTTAAAATAAACTAAGTTAAGTATTTGTTGTATATTATGGAAAGTTATAAATACTAATATTTCTAAAATTTTGGTTATTACTATAGCTCTTAATCATATTTAGACTCTATTTGGTTTAATAGACTAAGATAGACTGAATTGCAATTTCTTTACCAAAGTATCCAAAATCTACTTATTTCTATGCTTATCATGGGTCTATTCCAATATACAGCCCACTTTTTAGTGGGAAAATTACTGAATAATAAAAGCTGCAACTTACTGCAATACAGTCTATTGTACTAAATATAGCCTTAGATAAACAATTTTAGGTATTTAGTATACTTCTCAGAATAGCTAAAGTATAGGTTAAAGCAATTTTCATTATATACCAAGTATTGTAAATACTTTGTTGTAATATTTCAGTAACAATATTTTCATATGGGAAAATATTTCTTCAAGTATACCACTTATCTCTTATATATGCTCCTTATTATACCCATTCTACAGTCTGTCATTGACTATATTCTACCTGCTACTATTGCTCATATTCTATTCACTATCATTGTTACTCCACCCATTATCATAACTATATATCTGTCTTGTTATTATATTCACATATCCTCAACATTATCAAATAAGCTTCCTACTGGAGCTACTATTATTAGGTGTATAATTCTCATCACTACAATTATTTTAATTACTCTGGCCAGTTGTTTATATACATTGCAAAAGTGGCAGTTGCAGAAAATAAATAATAATAATGAAAAGTGGCCACTATTAAGAGTTAAACAGTGATGGAGATTGAGTCATGAAAATTGAGTTATACTGGGAATCAAGTTATGATAAGTATTATAATAGGAATAGAGCTAGGAATTGGGGAAAGAGTAATAATAAGAAAAGAGCTTAGAGTAGTAGTAGGGAGATACTCAATATACATATTATTGTTGTCTTATCTTACTAAATAGTATATATGTTGTATCACTGAAAATATAGGTCAGTAAAAATGAAATAGGCTAAAGAAACTTATAGTATTTTTCTCCCAATATAACAGATGGGATTAGCTACCTCATTATTTCCACTATTCATATTCACCAATATCTTCATCTTTTCTTATAATCATCCCTAAGTAATGATAGTGGTAAAAATTGATACAAGTATATTTAATATATATTGATTGAAATCAATCATATATTGTGGTAATTGAGACTTTGTACTTATCTTAATATAATTTGGATGGATTATAATGCAGGGTAGAAGAGGATTCAGAAGGATGCATAGTGGTGGATAAATAGGCAGCAAACTACAAAGATTATATCATAGTGAGTAGTGATATATTGATAAGAAATACTAGATATCTTTAAGGATTATAATTTCTAGAAGTTGAAAATATTAGTAAATACAATTGAAAACAGTACTTACTTTAATTAAATATAAGATTGATTATGAAATGAGTATCACAGATGAGTAACAAAGCAGTAAAAGAGGAAGAAAATGAGTAGTGATAGTTGAAGAAAGAATAACACTAATATTGATCAATATTTGAATCAATACAGACTACTGTTATTTCAATGTTATTTACTAGATCTATGCTTTTAATACTTTAAGTATGTTTTTTAGCTTTACTCAAGCTCTACTTTAAATTTACTAGTATATAGACAATTAAAATACAAGTACTTTAGTATTTTTCTTTCTTTCAACTTTTATACTTTTTAATTCCACATATATATCATATTTGATGAAGGTTTAGTTCACTCTGATTTATTTCAAAGTAAGCTTTCTATCTTATGGATTGTTATATCCATATCCATTATTACCCTATCTTATCTTCTTACATCTCCAGCACCATTGTATTATCTCCTATATCCTCCATCTTTTTCTCTAGTTAATATTTCAACTTGTAATATTTCTATTATACTTTTTTCTGTTTAATTTCCATTATTCTCTAATACTATTTGTCTTTTGTTTACTTGTTCTTTTAGTGTAGTTATTCTATTTGACAACATGAACTATTATCTGTTATCTATTATTCATCATCATTCTTGTAGTATACTTAGCTTTTTCTAGATATCTTATCACATGTTTCACTTGCTCCATGCATTTCTACCTCCATAATATAACTCTTAAGTTTCAGTTATAGATCCTTAGATTCTTTACTACAGTGGAGAACAACTTATATATAAATCTCTTTATGCCCTTTGTACTTCTCCAGTTTGAAATCAATAATGTTCTATGTTTATTTCTATATTCATTTTAGACCTTCAAGTCATCTTCTATTTTCTTCTGAACTTCACAGATTGACTTAGTATTATTACTCCTTATTCTTTCTTTCCATCTCTATTTATCTTCATTGTATCTTTCTCTAGCTCCAAAATACAGAATTATCTCCAGAAACTCTTCAAGAGATACAGTATATAAGCTGAGGCCATGATTTATCTAGTTTTTCTTCAGTATATCTCTGCTTACTATGCTATTTCTCCAAGTCTGCAATTTAGCATACAGAACTCAATATGGAATATATTATGGGAATTGACTCAATTTATGTGATATATATAACTCCTTTTTCTATATGAAAGACTAAGATTGTATATTATTTACTCAAAGTATACTTAAAGAACTAGGTATATAACATGCCAATTCTAATTTCTATATAATAGGTAAATACTCACTGTATAAAGAACTTGAGAAGTTGTGTCTGATACAGAACAAAATTACTGTAATAAAATTTACAAAATAAAAAGATTTACTTACTACCTTTTTCTCTACTAATAGAATAAGATACAATTTTTATTATAACTATTAACAATAGCTTAATAATCTTTAATAGTCTCCAAAAGATTATTACTGATATCAATAGCTATAGAAAATAGAGTATAAACTAGAAACTAATATAAAAATAGCTTTAACTAGATAAAGCCAATGAATATATAATCCATATAGATATTTATCTATCTGGATTAAATATGAGTATTATCCATAGATTACCAAGCTACTACAGATAAAAATAGAATATATTGATTAAACATTCTAAATAAGTATAAAATAACTAATACTATCTATTTTAAGCATCTCAATATATAAATATCAAAGATAAGATATTGCTATCTTTCTATTTCACTACTTATTGCTATGTTACCATACAATTTTAAGCAGGATTATTCTATTCAAGCTACATCTTACAAAAAATCAACAAATATTAATAATATTCCTGTATGTATAGCTAAGGGAGTATTCCATTTCTCAAGTCCAGTTTTCAGTATACTTATTCTTGTTTCTTTCCATTAAAAGTAGATAGTATAAATCTGCTTCTCAGATCTAGAAACAATTAGATATTGAATTGATATATTACTTGTTTTTGAAATCATTCTTGTTAAATCTAATATTTTATTAGATATAGCTTGTATAAGTTGGAAACCAACTATTTATAATCATTACAAAATTTCTTTTTAGTATAATATATTATTGAATGATTTTCCTAAGAATATTTCCTTTGCTTTTATCTACAAGATTAATTTATCTTAATATTTTCCTCAAATAGATACTTTAGAGCCTAGAAATATTTAAAATCCCAAACTTCTCCAGATTCTATACTTAGAAACTGCTTATTAAGATCTTATTGCTACTCATAGTGCAAAGTACTATTGTTCTTTTAATACTGTTCTTAATGAGAAATATCTCATTGAAGTCTAAATACTTTAATCTGGAATCAAAGTTCCATTTTAAATAAATATGTAAACCAGCTATATCTTGAGTTTTCTAAGCATATTAAAGAGTATTTTGCAGTAAGTAATTTTTTAAATATGTAAAATTTTCCTTATATATTATATTTTATTAGAAGTATCGTACTGTTTATCTTGCATTGAATATATAGACTACTCCAATTTTTGCTTTATATTTGGGCTTGGTAATTATTTGGTAGACTAATGAAAATATTCATTAAGCAATATTGAAATATATCCAGTAAGTTGATTTATTTAGAATTTAAGTTATAGTAAATTGTTTATATAAATTTGTATTAGATTAATCCAAAAATATAATATAGTATTGCTGATTTTCCTTGAGTATTTTTAATTTATTTTTAATTAAAAATTACTCTAATTTACTTTATAGGTTTCTGGACTTGCTTAATGGGTTCATAATAGTTCAATTCTTAAGAAAAAGTTTGATAAATTTATCACTGAAGATAAAAAATTATAAAATAGTGCAAAATACTTGATTGATATATTTCTACTCATTGGAATTTATATTTTGAGTATTTTTACTTTCTTTTTGTTTCTATTCTATTGTTGAATAACTAATATGAATATTTATTCTTAAACTTGAAGTATTTCAACTCATTAGTCAGTAATAAGAGTTAGCTTATTAAATTGAGAAGGTTTAGTTAATATGTATAACTTATATTAATTATTGAATTTCTTTATTTTATTTTATTTTATCAGCTATTTAAAAGGCTTATACTTCTTTTTTCAATAAAAGAAATTCCACTTATTATTGATATGGTCTCACTGCTTAAACATGGATTTTAAAATATATATCAAAGTCTATATCTTTAATATCAGTACTGAGACTTAATAACATTAAGATCTATTTTAGTAAACTACTTATTCAGAACTTCTTCATTAAATCTATTGATGGCTATATTCAGTATTGAAGTATTACTTAGAATAATTGTTTATCTATTGCATATATGAGTTTGAACTTCTGGTTTGCTACTAGTAAGTAATAAGTATTTCTACTTTGTTTAGATTTCAAATACTTAATTTTTTATAGTATCTTTTATTAACTATGAATAATTATTTTCATCAAGCCATTTGTAGATTAATTATTTGTAATACAATATTAGTTCTTAAACTAGGATCCTTCATGGATTATATAATATCCAGATAACAGTTAGAATTATTCACAATTTGGGTATCCAGATTTAATCTGGATATATTTATATGGATATTGGGTAAATCTGGTATATTCATTTATATTTGATACATTTAAAAACTTTAATATGAGATTGACTTGATAATATATATAGCAATATACTAGATTACTTCTCTACCTTTCCCAAATATTCTCTATAGCATTTCACAATTCTACATACAATCCCTATTAATCCACTATCTGTAAAAACTCCATAAAATTATATAAACTCATTTTATTTTAATGCAATATTACTTAAAGACAGAGAAAGGACTAGAAAAAATTTCTATAAATCCAATACTACTATTTCCATCAGAGAAACACTATTTTCAAGTCAATCCTTCATTTCTCCATTTTCTGCTACTTCATTTTCTATCTAGTTATTATCTCCACATACTTTAATTCAGCCTAATAATAATTATAAAGCAGATTATATAGCTACTTCATTATTAGTAAAGCAAAAACAATATAAGGAAGAAAAAGATCTTAAGATTATATCAAATTTGGAAATTTGGGATAAATCAAATAATATGATAATTGGTATACTATAAATTTCTATCAATATTAATATAATATTAGATATAGTATTTTCAGACTTAAAATTATCTATATATGAGTATTATAGCATTTTATTGGAATGTCATCTAGGATTAAATGGTGAGTCTAAGAAACTATTTTTTGTATTTACACACAAAAAATATCCTGGAATCTACTCTGTTCAATTATACTTTTGCTGTAAAACTTTATTAGATACTGGTAGCTTGCTAAAAACCATATAGCAGTGACTTAAACTTCATGGAGAAACCTATATTGCATTAGAAGTTTATACCATATCTATTCCCTATTCTCCAGAAGCTTATTGAATCCTTCTTGTATTGCAATCTGCTACAAGCAATTGTTCATTCAATATGATAAATGATTATTTCTACAAGTTACAAATAGAAATATTATATCTAGATACAAATATGATTTCCAGTATTACTCTTCAATATAACACTATTCACTTGTTCAAATCAATGACACTTTATATTAAGAAATATTTTGAGGTATTTTTTATTTTTATTTAATTATTGTCTTGATTAATATAGTATAGAATCTTGATATACCTATTTATATTATTTTAGATAATTGGACTGCATCCATTACAGTTTTCTTTCTTGGCTTAGTAGTTATATAGCATGAAAATACACAAATTCATTATGTTATTCTTGATTTTATTATGTGAGAAATATTATATTATCCATATTAATTTGGATTTTAAAAAATAAATAATAGTTTGATATAAAAGTATACTGGCCAATACCTAGCAATAGTACTAACTTAGTATTTAAAACAATTTGGCATTTCCCACAAGGTAAATTTAATTTATATAAAATTTCAAGTGATTTGTATTTATGATTTAAGCTTATATCAGTTGCTATAGATAATACTAGCAATTGTAATAAGTTAGCAGAAATTTTACCATTACTAATTACAACTTTTTGTGGATTTTAATTTGTATTTGCTATATGGCATATATTTTAAATATTGTTATTAAGGTAATATTTCATTTTTGCTTATAATTTATGCTAATACCAATATATTCAGATGCTAATATCATTCTTCTTTAAGAAGTACTTATTAAAGAGAAATGTAAATATTTTTAGAAATACTTTATTAGTGAAAATTCTCAATACAAATACTCACAATGGGCAAGATAAACATTTTTTATCAAAATTTGTCAGTATATAGCCAGTTAAAATAATGAAAAACAACAATAAATTTTAGTCTGGTAAGTATTGCTTAAATATTGCTTAAGTATTCTACATTTCCTATTATTTTTGTATAAATAATAGCCAATATAAAATTGGTATAAAATATCAGGAAAAATCCAAGAAATTTCCTAGAATATTTAAAGTTTTTAGGGTATAGTTAGTAAATAATCCACAGCCAAACCAGAAGATAAAAAAATAATAAATCTTTTTATACTATGCTACAAAATAAGCTCAAAATATTTTAAATTTTTAAGAAAATTTCGGAAATTTTATACATATATTATACTGCATATTTATCTCATAATTATAATATAGATATGCCTTAAAATTGAAAATATTTAAGTGATTATTTGTAAATAGTTGAAGAATTAAAGTTTTTTATTGTTTATCATTATTTTGATAGAAAATATTAATCTTGCCTATTGTGACTAATAATAATCATACTGTAACTAAAGAACTTGAAGTTAATAAAGTTACAATAGCAAATAATAATGAACATAGTTTATTTGATCATATTATTATTTATTCTATTTGTAATGAAGCTATTCAGCTGGTAGTACAGATAGATATCCATATTTCCACTTCTGAGTTAAAGAAAGTATAACAAAGTATGCCAATTGTAAGCTCCTTTTAAAAATTTACTATAGTATATATTTATTTTATTTTATAGATTTCAGGATTGGCT
>JASFCY010000169.1:0-11545 GCA_036940585.1 Cyathus olla
AAAGTTCTCTATTGTCGCCATTGCGATCTCCCAACGGCTCCTCTTTTAAACTTCATCATCGACAGCCTTCAGCCGAGTCACAGCGCCATGTATTGCCCTCCAGAGCCTCTTCTTTTAATAGCGTAACTAGGTCGGCAAGGATGTCAGCTGGATCTTTCACAAGTAGCAGTAATCCCAACGCCCGCTCTCGCGCACTAACAGATGGAATCATTCCTCCTTTGCCTAAGTCGCCGATATCTCCCCCTCCAGAAGGTGCTCATAGACAGGAATTGTACTTTTCCCCATCTTAGAACATATCTGATAGAGGGTGGAGAATTTATGTAGCCCACCGTAATAGTACAGTGTATATTTATTGGTCAACGGAGGTCTCGATTCAGACGAAGCTAAGTCTGGTGAACTCAAAGATAATTAATCACAGGCAGCTTAGGGTACTACCTATTGCATACTATTGAGTTACCGCATTATATACTTATTTTGATTTGTTATGCCATTAAAGGTAAACGACATAACTGACTTGTTGACGAGTTACATCGAAGTTAAATACTAGTAGTATGTAACTTAAGAATTATAATGATATGCACTTAACTGAAGATGCTGGGCTTATCCTGCGAGTCCAAACGAGGACCTGTGGACAGAACGAACTAACTTGTTACTTGTCGGCTAAGAGCAACTTTTCGACTGGAACGACTTTTAAAAGTCCAAAAAAGCTCAAACAAGTAAATAAACAAAATTCTGATGTATGCAATGTACTTTGTAAATAGTCAATCTTCTGGTACATGTTGGGTGCATGTCGGAAAAAGCTACTAACCCAAATTGAAGCCCATTCCATTGTGAACGGCTCAGGAACCGTAACTGATACTATTACTTGTGAAAGGAACAGGAAAGCAATGAGAAAAATATACTCAAGATTATCTAGCACTATGTGAGTTTATCTGATAATTTTGTGTACTTATAATTAATCTCACTGCTCTTCTATTTTTACTAATAACATTCAGTGATACTGCAAGCTCGCTCTTAGCAGTAAGGAGCTTCAATGAATGGTTTAAATAGGCTGTAGTAATAATATTGGTATTTAACGATCACGGCTCTTAGGAGTTCAGGGTTGCGCAATACACCGATTCATCTCATGTTAGTACTACATTGGCCACTGCCGCCGGACTATGCCTGGGTTATCAATATGTCGAGACAATTCTTATCAACGAATTCTCCCACTGAGGTCACAGGGCCTGACTACTTCGGTTCTTGGATTCTGCCAGTGTATACTAATATTAATACATACATGCTGGAGACGTGTCGAGCTCTTTTTCGACGTTTCTTCAGTTGCTGTCCGGTGTTTTCCGTTGCGACCCCAGAACAAGAAGATCGATTGACTTCTGTTTCGATATCGATAATCGTGTAAATAATTAGTATGAAAAACAGTAGTACCTATTGGCTAATAACTTTGAAAGTGTTGAGTCAGACCTTCAACTCGTTTTTCATCTATTTTTGTTTTTCTTGTCCGAAATACATCCTCGGAGACATTTTAGCTGAGGGCTCTCCACTCTCATGTCAATTCGTCCCAGCTACTGTCTGTCTGTCAGTTTCTATTCAATACCAGGGGTTAGTGTTCGAATCACCGACCCCAAATGCTACAACGCGTTGGAGGTTAATATAATGTCCATATGTCCGGGCAGCCGGGGCTGTTGATCGATGGTCGTCACATTACACCTTCACGAGTCACAGAGGCTGAGAGCGGCCGAATTCTATGACCTCTTTCTGTGATAATACTTTCCCTTTGTTGTGGTTGTTTTTGAAAGGTGTTCTAGAAGTCGTTATACTCTGACGATGCGAAGGTCTCTATAAGGCAACTCTGCACGGTATATTGTGAAAAACCTAAACCAAAGGAGAGTTAATCACGATCGGGACAGTATGTCGGTCTCCACTGACCATATGTATACGGAACACCATGCTGAAGCCGGTATAACGGGAGTGATTACAATGGTCTCTGGTGACGTTTCCTGTCAGCAATCCCACACTATGTTACGGACAGAAAATGCTAGACCGGCGGCAGTGCAACCTGGGAGGGAGTTGGAGAATTGAATCCCCCGAACAGGTCGAGATCCCAGGGACAACCCTCTGGAGACGATTTCCCGAAGGGAGGGAGTGGACAGACGGAGTCGGGACAAATTGGCGGCGGGACGAGGCGGCGATTGCTACGCTCACGTGGGACGATGAATACAGGACTGCGCGCGATCGAATGCAATGTACATTCTCTCCTCCTGCACCTTCGGAGCGATCAACTCATCGTATGACATGGGGTGCTAATTACCTCAACATGCCAAAGGTCATGCCTCCGAAGGCACCTCGTGATATCTGAAGAAATCAGACCACAACCTGCTGACTGACGTCTCTCACAGATGACCCTTCTTGTAACCTTTGTGTGAAGCCACGATCCTCCATTGGACGTTTTACAATTGATGAAATGAAAGGACGCAATGTCTAGCCTTCCATCGCTAACCATATCACCACCGCGGACACAGATACCATTGCATCTACGTGTGTAGCTGCCAAGGATCATATTCAGTTGTAGCTGCGGACAATTATACGACTAATGTTGATGCACCGCTTCAATGCGCATGGCTCGGGCGGTAGCGCATCTGATCCGGTAATGAGCCTCGTCCTAGAATAAAGTGACCGATGAAACCAAAGGGGAAGAGAAAGCTCACAAGGTTTGGATCTTCTGAAAATGAGCCAAAGCACGAGGAGATCAGGATTTCCTTAATGCATCCTACTTGCCATATCTGGATGTAACACAGTTGAACACAATCCGAAGTCGTACTTACAGCCCTCTTCTGCGCAGTCGATGCGAAGTACTAGTGAATAATGATTATGGTCCCTATTGGATATCGACAGGAGGTACTGTTAACAATATTTCTGCTATGATAGTAAATAGTAAGTGGTATACAATATAGTACGTCAGAGCCATCCATCCGGGTTTCGTCGACGCAGAGGTAGAGGGAGCCAAGACTTTGCAGGCTTGTTTGACAGCCCAACTTTTCGAATTTTGGCAAGCCTACAGCAAAGTTACATTCACCACTATAAGCTTAATGAAAGGATAACGTACTTTCGTAAGCCTGCGAACGCAACTAGTAAAGCCACGCCACTAGAGAATCCAGTCATGATATAAAATGCATATGGATGGATCTCCATGTGACTAGTCAACTGAAAGAGCGCGCAAAAGCGTCAGGGAACTAGAATCACATAAATGTCAGACGGTGAGATGAACATACATTCATGCCAAACAGTCCAGCGATCAATGCTCCGGTCCCAATACCTAGTGTAGCAATGGATACCTAAATTCTGAGATTAGTCGGTGGGAACGAAGATATTGTAACTCAGAGAGCATACCTGTAAATCCAGCGCGAGAAGGGAGTTCCGGTTAGAATCCAAGATCAGCTCCACGATCTCCTGAGTAGATTGTACATTGCTCTGGAGAGCTAGTGAGAACAAGAATACCGATAAAATAAGAGTCCCACCTCTATATTCTCAGCCTCATTGACAATTTCTTCCACCTGTTTAGAAAATGATTCCAAAAGTACTTCAAGATCTTCATGGTCATGAAGCTGACGCTCAACCTTGCCTTTCCGGTCCGTCAAGTACATCGCATTCATGTCCTCATCTAATGAATGACGCGTGTAAGCATAAGCAACTTAAACATGAAATCACCAATGACCTTGTGCAAGGACTTCGTCGAGAGCTTCTTGAACCTGAATTTGAATATGAAAGTAAGATCTATTAAGGGAAATGACAGTGTATGGCCCTTACCAGCTTCGCTCTATTTTTAAAGCTTACCAAACGCCGGGAGTAATGGAGGAGCCGTTTGAAGCGGTCGTGATCAATGTTGTCTTCTAGTTCTGCCAATAAACCACCGACAAGGTTTCGAATGAACACCATCTCAGCCTCCAGCGCGCTTAGCACGGAGAGCAAAATCGACTCTATCGCCCTATGTCAAAGTTAACAGTCACTGAAGCCATATAGAATAGTGACATACCGGAATTCATACGGAGAACCCGACCCTTTAATTTTCAAATTATGCTGCAAGACGATCATTCAGGTCAATAGGTGAAACACCACACGGAACGATGCGAGACCCACTTCCAGATGGTACAAGAAAACTGAATGTAACCTAGAGTCAGCTGAACCATATGTGTCAAATAAGACGACAGTGTCTGCTTTGACAAGAGCGCGTATATGAAGTATATTAATCTAGAGCACAATACAATTCAGCTTATGCACATGGACAAGAGATTGTGAAAGGCTTTACTTACCAAGACAGCTTCCTTCCTCACTAAAATGGTGGGAATGAGGTTTGGAATGCGAGAATCTATTTTCCTGAGATCACGCGCCTGTTAATATACAGATAATGTTAATTATACACGCCCTAAGGTACATAAACTTTGATGACATACGTTTAGACGATGCTCCGCACACAAATCCGACTTTTTGAATTGGCCTGAGATTGTTTTAACGTTCCCTGAGGTCACGTTGGCATCATTGGGGAGGTTGAGATAGCTCTGTAAAGACAATACCTTCTGCATCCAGGATCGTACCTAAGTGGATTAAGAATACCAAGCTGATTAAGTTACAGTGATAGTGACTCACAACGTAACAGAAGGTCCGTGGGCTGACGCCCTTTCATGACTTTTTCGAGAATAGCGGCCTTAGTAGCATCCTCATGACCGTCATCGGGCATCTCATTGAATTCAACATCCGGTCGTGATTGAGGAGACCTGCGAGACCAAGAAGCCAGTCGCCTGGCCACCGGGCTTACAGGTGGGATATGCCATGTTCGTACTGGCATATGGGTCGAAAAAGAACGTGTCACAGATCCGAGGCGGCCTGGACGCATCTGTGGCATGAATAAATCCGGAAAGCAACTGCTCGTTTGATATGACTTGAATATCAAGCCTGCGTTGACATTGGTGCCATACAGGCCCACTACATGACTTCCAAGCCGTTTGCAGCACTCTTTATGCATGCGCGAGTCGCTGAAGCCTTGCAACCAGCCTCTCTCCAGTCCCAGGTCCTACAGCGAGAAGCGAAATGAGTGTGGAAGAACTAGGATGATGGTCAAGAGACGCGGAAATTGAAACAAATGTGAGCCAAAATTCGCAGCAAAAAATCATTGCAGACGCATGGAATAGGCACGTGACCTGAATTGGTCACGTTTCTTCGCACGCATATGAAATTAATTTAAGCGCCAACCCCGGACTAGCAGTGCTCTAAGTTCTTTCGATCCCCCACATCCATTTTAGAAGGAACGATCCTCAAAGGTTTTCGTACAGATGCCTGGCTCGTATTTCCGATTTCTAGCCTGAGACATCTTAACCTGAGATGAGATTTTCACTACTTACATCCGGCTCAGTAGAATCGATGTCTATCATCCCTCGCCATCATGATCCATCCCCCGATGTTGATCACCAAGTTCATATTCGCCCTTTGAGCACTATATAGGACTTCCCATTCCCGAGGTATCCGTTGGCGAACGGATTAATACAATGTCCAGAGTCTCACTCCACCCAAGATGAGCAGGTTCTATACGACCTTCTCAGATAGGCTTTCAGCCTTCCGATGTCCAACCATATGCATGCGGGTTCACAGTCCTGGGTCCAACTTGAAAACGTTGCCGCAACGTGCTGCTGTATCTCCTGATCGGATATACCCGTGTTCGGCATAGATGAAGAATAAGATCTGGTCCATCTGGTGGTTCCGTATCCTTTCTAGCCTGGGGTACTCTTCACGGACTTATTACATATGATCACCCTCTTCGATGAGTACTTGTACTCCAGCGAATGCGGGGTACAGGCCATGTCCTTCGCCTTGACCTTCCCCTCTTCTTACTTCTGAAACTATTTCAAAAATGACTGAGATTCATAGGCTTTTGGAAGCTGCAGTTGCCCTCTCCCGAATTCTTCGTGAGGGTAATATACCCCACGCGTTCTATGGCAGTGTCCTTACGGCAGTCCTTGCCAACGCACCTCATAGTGATGCAAGTCTATTTCTGATTTGCCGTTTGGAATTTATCTGATTTTGCTTCCGTAATGCAGGAGATTTTTTGCATCGTAGAGTATGGCCCGAACCAGACTCATCCATTTCGACGCGTTCGGGACGCCGTGGCAGATACTGAAGACTTTAGCGCAACATTGTCGCCTTGGACGAATCGGTACAATCACTCCACTGTTCATTGTTAGCATAGACTCGCTAATGCCAACACCCATAGGTTACATGTTTCATTTCGACGTCCTATTCCTCCAGTAGATGTATGCCCTGTTACTCCTTATTGTAGTCCTTAGCCTTACTAATCATCAGGATATCCCATTAACAGATTGAAATTTTACCTGCTGGAGAATTTGGTCCTTTACATCTTGATAATTCTACCGTCATGAGGATTCATGACATCCCATTCTTGACCATATCCGAATTCATACGGGCGAAACTGAAAAACTGGGTGATGTATGAACATCCACAGTGTTTTCGATTTGACGATTAATTGTCATTACCTTGTAGCCGAGGAACGGAACGGGACGCTCAAGACATAATTTATGTTTTGTCTCGCTATTGGAATCGCGTCGACATCAACAGAATACAAGAGCTGGATATGAATCAATTCGTCGCTCGGTACGAAGCTGCTGCCCCAGCATGGACGGCAGTGAGAAGGAAATATGGAATGTAAACCTTCGATGACAGGCAAGATCTGCGAAGCCCGATGGCTTGATGACGTGAATCCAGACATGGATGTCAGGTGATAATAATGCTAAAGGGGTTAAAAAATCGCACTCTTTGTTGCGATCGTCTTCCAAAAAATGTAGTATATCTTGCCACAACTTGAAAGGTTGTTTATGGCTACAGTCTTCAATCTTGGGACATTAGGGTTAATATGGTATCTGGTGTATAGGCGTCATTTGTAACAGAAATTTATTTCGTCAACATATAAGCCGCTTTAACACTTAAGCTTAAGCTTAGAACTATTAATAAGTAATGAGAATTTCATTGCGGCTGTACTTGAACCTCAAGCAGTGTATATAGCTTGGCCTAAGTCCCGACTCTTCCTGAGCCTGCGTCATATATTATTCAATATTAGAGCAGGCTCCGCCAATACGTTGAACCCGACTCTCTCGCTTTCCCGTAGTGAATGATATGATCAAGGAGGGCATGCATCAGAAACATCTTGCCCCCACAGGCATCTTTCATTTGTTTTCCAGGCTCCAGACCGAAATAGGATCACGTTCATCTATATTATTTCCCGATAACGGGATTAATCGCCTCGTCTGGATGCTCAGTGGTGTACAGCAGTCACAGCATCGAAGTTTTGCCTCATGCATTGATCTCGGTGCAAACTGTTGCTCTATGACCGCGAAGCTCACTGGGGAAATGATTGAAAGATCAGCAGATGTCGGAGATGTGAGCAATAGCACACAGGGCATCTCAACCCTACTTCCTGACATCCTGGATGTTCCACGTCGCCGTGGCATCGATAATTGAATAAGAACGGACGCGTTAACTGCTCGATGTCACAGACCACAAGACTTGGAAAAGACGTAAAATAAACCGGTCGAAGTCGTAGTCGGTTAGCTCCGGGTGTGGGTCCTTCTGCCGGCAGAAGAATGAATAAACGGACCAGATTCTACCAAACCGCGTCACTGAGAGAGTACATTGTGACGGCGGGAAAGATGAACTATCATGAGCTAAAATGATGGTGCATTACTCGAATACAATAACAATGGTTTAGTCAGCGCAGAGCTAGCAATCGATAGATGTCATACCATGTACGCCGACCATTCCCCACATCCGCCGAAGCTATATACTGCGCTACTCTGAGCCTCCCATTGTATAACCCCAAGAATACACAGATTCGGGCTTGACAGAGCAGTTAACTAAGTGCCATTTTAACCGTGAGCAGATTTACACGTTTTAAATTGAAGAGCAGAAAAACTCCGCGCGCTCCCATCATGGACTCATAGGCTAACCACCTAACCTCGCCTATTTCCTGGCACGGCGTCCAGGTGATCACAAAATCACGTACGTTTGCAGATCCCCTCTTCTAAATAAAGCAGTCAATGGACCACGAACATATAGCGTTGAAAAAGTTTACCGCCCACTTTTCCGAAGTGCAATACGAGGCAATTCACCTGTAGCTATAATCTGAGTAGAAAAAGGAATTCAAAACGATTAAACCAAAACACGTGCTAATCGATGAAAGCTCGTGTATCAATCCACGAACCAGGAGGAAGCAATACCCCATCCAAGCGTTCTCACATTCAAATGGGTTATTCCGGTTATCCATACTGTGGGGCATACTAGCAACCTGTTTTCAAGTTCAATGAAGCAAAAGGCAACAAAGTATAAGAATAGCTTTCGTGGGGATTTCCGTGGCCCTGACTGATATTTGGTTTGGCCATTGAGACCAAACATTGCCTACAACTTTAGAGTTGGTTTATTTCATTGCGTCTATAACGTGAGTAGGACATAGTATATGTACACCTCCACAAGGACTTCATAATAATGGGGTTAATCTTGTACGACTGCGTTTTGACTTCGCAAGCTGAATAGTAATGTCGGAGTTACAGGAGGAGACAACGCATGTGACATCTCCGTTATTAAAATAGGAATCGAGAGTCCATTCAATAAGTACCTGACGAAAGAAAATGAATCAATATGAATGGTACTTCACGGAAGATTGTGCAGGCAAAGTTACCCACGCTCTGTAGAAAACTGTACCGCGTATGGTGAAGACAGGAGATAGAAAGCCTGCTATGTCATGGAGAGCCCATATCGTTTGCGGTGAAAATATTATCAGCTTTCAGTCTGCCCTAGCACATGGATACCGAACAGTCTTCAGCGCTAGGTTTGTGTGTGATATGATCGAGGTAGCCCGATCATTCATCATTCATATGTGGACATTCACATCTGCGAAAAACATAGTTATGAGTTAAAAAAAGAAAAAAACAGCTGAATCCCGTAATAGCGCGACGCGTGACAGCACAGTACTATTTTTGTGAGTTTCACACAATGTTAATTCCAATGTTCTATGCAATTTTTCTTGCTCAGGTGTTCATTTTATTATCTAAATACCTAGAGGATCAGTTCACAGGAATAATATAGCTGGGTAAACTTACTTAAGTTAAAACGATCCGAACGATTGACAGGGACTTCAGATCATATAGGACATATTTCTGCTATGTCGCAGATATCCACCTTCAGGGAATACTTTCAAGTTCGATAATGAGCGTAGAATTGGAGACATTGATTTCGCCTGAATTGGCTTCAGTATACAGACATTAAGTACGATCCTACTCATTTCGTCGCCCCCGGCGGTGAGGAATTATAACTGGACCATATAGTACAAGATAAAATGAAGCTGATACTGAAGCATATGCTCCCAACACATATTAACTTAACGCAAGGTAGGTAACCTGGGTCACTGGGCGACATGCACTATATGACAGTATATCGAGAATCGCGCCCAGCAAGCGTCCAAGTAGATATGCACGTGCATTGATCCATCGATAATATTTAGGCTTTGACGAGCGAATTGGAAGATCCTCGGAATGATAAGTACTTGCAATACCGATAGAACTAAATAGAATTGAGAGTGAAGGCATATAGAGGGTAGACGATGATTAAAGGTAATGGCCGTAGAATGCCAATATTTTGTTTGCAGTGTAGAGTGAGGGGAAGGGAATTGTGTCGCGGTTTAAAGTGAATAAAGTAAAGTTTGCCAATTTGTCAATGCCGTCCGAAGCTAACAATGATAAAGTATATCACGTGATTATCTATAATTACATCACTTAGTACTATTAGAATTTTCGCGAATGAGCTTCAGAATACTTAAAATACTTCCCCGTATAATTCTGATTCCTACACACTCTTTATGTTCATTCTCTCGACCGAGGAGTCTCTATTTTGCCATCTTCAACCGCCCCTTCACGGTCCGAGGTTTACTCATCACAGTCTGCTCCATGAGCAGCTGATACCACTAAATATGCCATCCTGGAACGGTACATTGGGTCTATGCTCAGACAAATTTTGACTACACGTTTTTTGCTATCGCCTCAAGGATTTACTATCGCGGTTAATATCGACAATCTGTCCGTATTCCGACTGGACTTGGAACGGCAGGCTAGGCGATATCTCCTAAATGTATTTTCCTAGGTCTCATGGCGCTTTCTCTTTGGTCCATCATTTTTTCTTTTGGATAAATGAAAGTGTCTTCAAGTGTATATTATAAGTACATGCGGTACGTTCCACCAATAGTCTGCGGCCGACACAGTAATTTTACATTCGATCCAAGCTATCTTTTTGTCCAGCCAGTGCCACACGATATGTCATCTCCTCGCTCAGCCCCAAGTAGTTGGCTGGATTACATAGCCTTTCCAGCTCACCCTTTGGAATCCCAGCTGCCAAAACCTGGCCATTTTCCAATAGTAGTTCGATCAATGGCCTCCGTTGTTCTGCACTTAATCTACAGAGGTCATACACCAAGTCATGTGCAACTTGCCTTCCAATAACCTTTCCAAGACCCATCATCACATACTCACTTGCGATTGCGCCTTTTGTCAGCCCGAGATTAGTTTCCATTGCACTAGGGTGTACCTCTAACCCTTCAACCAACGTCTGGGTATGTAGCAGAGTGGAATGTGTCATAGTCGATATTTGTGGCAACACTATCCACTCTATCTCCCATGGCCCGGTACTTCTTTCATGATCCTCTACCATCGCGTCAAATAAAGATGCGCTCAGCTGCCGAATGGTGCTTGCCATTGCTGATATGTATACACACGAAATGGGATTACGTTTTTGTGGCATCGTACTACTGGATCCTCGATGTGGTTTAAAAGGCTCCGAGACTTCGTTGACTTCCGTTTGCATGAGGAGCTTAACGTCTGTTGCGAACTTTGCACATGTGCTCGTCACAAGTGCAAAGAATGCGCCCACCTCGGCGATCCGGTCTCTTTCCGTGTGCCACGCAATTTCTGGTACAGCTAACCCTAGCAGTTCAGCGAGACCTTCTTGTACCTGAAAGGCAAGTCCCGTGTCAGCAATGGTTGACAAAGTTCCAGCCGCGCCTCCGAACTCGATGACCAGCAAGCGCGGAAGTAATTCGCGAAGTCTCTGCTGATGACGCTCGAAAGTGGCGAGCAGCCGTGCCATTTTAAAGCCAAATGTGATCGGAACAGCTTGCTGAAGGTTGGACCGTGCGGCCATTGGCGTCGAAGCATGCTCCAATGCTAACTTTCTTAGGGCGGCAATAACCTGCGTCATCGTTTCAGACACAAGTTCGCATGTATCCCGTAACTGGAGGATAGTCGCAGTATCTGTAACATCCTATATTTCACCGCACTGAGAGTTAGCGAAAATTTGTTCAATACTTAGCGGCACTTGCCTGGGTTGTGGCACCCCAATGTACCCATTCACCTAACCCAGGTTCCACTTCATTTACAAGTCTCACAAGCTGCTTGACAATGGGCAGCACAGGATATCCTATTCTCTCCGTTTCCCTGGCCAG
>JASFCY010000170.1:0-15637 GCA_036940585.1 Cyathus olla
TCAGTAATACTCAATATCTCCAATGGTGAGGGAATATAGCAATCAAGCTATATATAGATCAAGGTAGTAGTCTTTTATTTTCAAAAGACAGAAACAAATGAATACTTCACATGTGTGAAGTATAAGACAATAAGCAACAGTAGACTTGATGTAAACAGTAACAGATAACAATAAACAGTGACAGATAACAATAAACAATGCACAATAGAACTGTTTCTATTATGTAAAGGCAATGATTAACAGGATAGTAACTACTGAGTAACTGGGGATGGACATATTGGGGGGAATACAGATACTCTCTTCCTACCAAAATTTCTCCTTATATACCTTTTCCAACCTGCTTACTAATCATATCCCACACTCTGATTCTCCATTGTCCTCTATGGAACAATGGGGTTTCTATTTATAGATTTGCATTGTTGAACAATGGGATTCCTATTAATAGATTTACATTGTTGAACAATGGGTTCTATTAATAGAACAATAGAGCTTGTGTTACATTGCCAAACAATGATTCTGTTTGTGGTCATATTGTTTTGTTTGTTGGCCAATGTGGAAAAGAAATCTGTTATTCTTCTGTTTGTAATCATATTGTTCTGTTTGTAGAGCAGCATGTTTACTTAATAACAGTATAGTTCATGAGTGATTATAGGGACTTTAGGGAGTTGAGCAATAATTTCCTGAGTTCCATAGATTTCTCTATGAACTTGAGTGATTCTTTCATCTGAATAAATAGGATATTGTGTGGAGTTGGTAATTATAGTGCTGTATTCTCCTGGTAGTTGCTGAGTATTTGTTTGCATTTGATTTCTTCACTTTGCCTATATGTATCCTATTCCATGCTTTATGTCAAATCACTTTTGGTACATGACAATCTATTAGTCAGTCAAGGGTCTCAAGTAGAATTAGTCAATTGAAAGTCAGAATAAAGTAGTACACTACTCAATAATACTATGCTACAGATAGATATCAAAACAATGTACAACACAATGTCTGAGTCCATCAGAAACTGCTGTATAAAGAGACACAAAAGAGAGCTGAGCACTTGGCCTATTGTCTGCACATGTGTATAGAGCACATAGATGAGTTCTACACATTTGCAGCAAGGGTAGAGGTGAACCAGGGCATAGGAGTGCCATCCAGAGGGATAGTAAATGAACACTCCCTGCTACAGCCAACTTGTAGTGAGTCATTGAAATAGCAAGCTGAAGGTAAAGCCACTTCAAGCAACTTCTACAAGTTTTTGGCAGAATCACAAGGTTGGGATGAACACCATTGTGAACTGTTATGGTCAAAAGTCTACCTGCTCTGCCCCAATCCCAAATCTTCCCAAGCCATATACAATTCAACCTGCAGAAGATACCATGGAATACTGGTGGAAAGAGTTTAATTATATAATTTTTTACTTGCTACATATTTCGTGCTTTATCTTTCAATTTCATTACATTCCTTATATTTCTACTATCTATGCTAGGTTCAACACCTGCATTACAGTATTCCTAAACCGCATGCCTATGTCTTTTTTCTCAGGACTCAAGCAGAGGTCACCCATTATCACATGCTAGTCCATCATCCAAAGAGCATGACCATGTTAAGTTAATTTTTCTGATATGGGTGCTTAGCTGGAACCAAAGTTTTGGACATTGTGACAATGTTGTGAGACTTGGAAGTCTCATGGAAGTCTTTGCAGAGACCAAGCAAGGATAAGGCTAAGTAGAATAGAGACAATAACATACATCTGGAGCAGTATTTAAACAGGAAGTTTACCTACTAAGCTTTGACTAAGAGGCTTAAGTCATGGTAACCATATACACAGATAAGTAATGCAAGTACAATGTAAATATGTAGTGATAAGCATAATCAAATTGGTAAGAATTTAAAATAATGTTGTAATGGTGAGGCTACCACATAACAATATAAAAGTAATGTGTATTAATTACTAGTATTATGTGTGATTGCGATGCCAGTTGGTTAGTGGTATACTGGTAGTAAGTAGGTTGGCAACAAGTCAGCAACACACAATAGAAATCATGGGATAATTGTCAATATGATTTTAATCTTGAAGGCTTAATGTGACATAGAGTTCATGTATTGACAGCCTGTAAGGAACTACACAGGTAATCCCTGGGTTTGTGCTAATTCACAGTGATTTCAGTCTGCTTTAAGTCATTATGTATTAATTATTGTATAAAATATAGTATATCTCATGTTTTAAAATGATCTACTACAATTCTAAATGGTTTCAAAGCATTCAAGTAGGAACTGATGTGATTAGTTCCAGTTGAACTTCAGAATGTCTTTAAATGATATAGAGCATTTGATGGTGATGTTCCAGTGCATTTATGAACAACTAAAAGTGTTTTATATTGTTCCAGCTCATTTCTAAATTATTAAAAGTATATGAAATCATTTCAAAGGGCCTTCAAAAGATGTGAATTGTTTGAAGTTGTTCTTATGTGATGTTAAATGAGTAAACATGTTTGGAATCATTGAAGGCATTCTGATGTGTTTTTAAATGAGTCAACATATTTGGGATCATTCAAGGGTGTCTTAAAAGCATCTGAATCATTTGAAGGTGTTCTGATACCTTTTTGAATGAGTCAAAGTGGTTTGAATTTCTCTAGAGTGCTGTCAAACAATCTAAATCATTTCGATATGTTACAGTGTGTTTCTATAGTATTAAAATATTTTCATTCATCCCATAGTGTCTGTCATGACCATGTCTGTCTAACCCTGAACTCTCTCTGCTATTGTTTTCAGCTCTTCTAAATAGCTCCTGTGTTGTTTATTATTCCACTATTGTTTATATTCCATGCATTCTGACATTTCTTCCAATATTATCTTGTATACTTGTAATTGTTTACTTGTCTTGTAATGTACTGTTACCTTGGTTGACTACTCAGGACTCCATCTGATATCACTGACTCACCATCATTCTAGTGGTAGTCTTGGTATGTTACCCTGGGTTTCTATTGTAGAGCATGTATTCTGCCTGCACTGCCAAAATCATTAAATTGTACTTTTGTTGTGTTCCTCATTTCCTTATCACATTCCTTATATTTTCCCACCACTCGTACCTCCTTAAGTTGCCTATGTACATTTTTGCAATACAAGTTAGTTTCCCCCCAATGTTTACTCTCAGAGCTACATCACTAGGACCCAGAACATGTTAGACAGACATCTAACAGCTCACATTTCTTTGACAAGAAAACTTCAAGCAGAAGTCTGACTCTACACTATATACTCCTTACATTCCACTCCGTGATATGACTCTTATGTTTTAGCCACCAGTGGAGTTGTATTCCCTTTTGTCCTCCACTTTATTGGAGAACAACTTATATAAGTAGTTTACCTTTTGTAACTATCTCCTGAGTTCAACATCAACTACATTTTTTAAATCCCTCTTTGTATCTAAGCTCATCTCTTGTCCTGGATTTCATGACACTGACCTCTAGCAGGTTGACTTAACATTTCCAACTCTTGTTCTACTCCAGACTTAGATTCCCATCTACAGTCTTACTATCTCTTGCTCCTCTATTCTCAGACATTGCTCCACTAAATTGTGAACCACTCCAGAGAACTACTCAGGGGGCACAGCACACAAGCTGAGGCCATGGTTCATAAAGTCTTGTTTCTCACTAATTTTCACTTCCATAGCTCTGGAGCTATTATTATTAACTGCAGATTAAATACCAGATGTGACAGTGTCTTCAAACAATTCAGAAGGCATTTTTGCGTTTTTCTGAACAATTAAAAATATTCTAGCATGTCTACAAACACATGCCAACATTTTGCACTCCTTTATGAATTATTGAAGCTGATATGTTCAAGTGATTACAAGTAACAAGTGCTTTGAAATTGGGTTAACCCCCCAATTTGAATAACTTTCAAAGCAATTTGAAACACCCAAAAAATGCTTTGGTCCATTGAACCACCCACTTTAATCATCCCAATGAACTTAAATTGGATTAAAACCTTGTTAAAACCACCTTGTAACGCCTGTAATGCCTGAAAACATTTCTAACACATCTGAGATGCTTCTAAATGATGTTTACTCACCTTCAAATTGTTTTTAAACACTTATAAATTCCTTGGATTTATACAATAAGTATACAATATATTTGAACCATTACAACTACAGTTTAAATGACTTACTATATATATAAATGTCCAAACATATTCACTGAAATGACTGCCTCATTTTTATCCCTACTGTATTCAGGTGAATTACCTAATTGAAAGCTTTACAACAACACGATAAATAAATGATTAAACAGTGATTAAATGTATTCAAGTTTAAACCATTTGGACTACATATTTTTATTAGAATTCATGCTGCTATAAACCACCAGTGCTGAAAGGTTGTCATGTTTGGCAGCCTCACTGAATCAGACATAGGTGACAGGATAAAGTTATTTTCATTGCATGTAGTGAGACTTGGTATATAGAATACAAATGAGAGAATATTACATACCTTCACTGCATGTAGTGAGACTGAGCAATGAAGAAGGGGAATATAAGCATTATATAGAAAGTAGATAGGAGGAAGGGGGGAGAGAAATGGAAGAGGAAAGGGGAGAATGGATAGGTAGAATAGTATAGTACCAGGAGAGGCTATAAGCCTGTCCAGATGTGTCTTCATTAAGTATTGGCTGAGGAATGCCAGAGCTGAGGTGATCAGTAACAAGTAGGTGAGGTGTATAGTGAGCATGGTAGCATGCTTACAAGTGCACCAATACCTGTATTTGGTACTTGTATACTTAGATTTAGAAGGGTATTCAAATATAATATATAACTTCTCAGAGCCAGTGGACATACTTATTGAGTCTTGATTGAGTCTCAACTGCACTTCTCTCACTAAGTAAATTTATCATTAACTGGTGCTTGTTTAGCACCCATATCAGAAAAGTTAATGGTCATGACAATGAGTGACCATTGCTTGAGTCCTGAAAAAAAAAATGCAGGCATGCAGTTTAGGAACACCATACTGTGTAGTTTATATCCTACTTGAGCTACATACTACTTCTAGGCTTTCTAGCATTGTCGAGCTAGTGCATGACTGTAAGTCCAGGCAAGAGGTTGTAGCCAAACACTAGTTAAACAATGTGGTGAATGGACCAATCCCACTTGGACCAACAACTCTCGGCAAGCACTTACCTCTGCCTTCACCTCTCCTTCTCCCTCTCACCTTCAAGGTCTTCCAATTCCTCAAGTCTTCATGTACTCAGGCAGCATTTGTCCACTCCCAATGTAGCTTGGAGGTCTGGTGAAAGAATAAGGCTTAAGTGTAAGTGACAGACAACTTGTCACAGTTGAAGTCACATACTAACAAATGATGGAGAAAGAATGTATAGAAAGTCTGATATATAAACTGTCTGGAATATACAAGCTTAAGACTAAGGAGTAATACTAGGGCTATTACTACTTATATACTACTTAACATGTGTCTACCATGAGTAAGAGTCCATGTGTAAATCATGCATATCACTGTGCATTACTGTGTCCACAGTCTTATGATTGTAATTAAACTGTGCCTGTAGTTTGTTGAGTAAAAGTGTAGTTGCCTTGTGGTTTCTGCATGTGTGTCATGTGATATAAGCGAGTGGATCCTGACATTACCCTCCCTTTAAGAATTGTGTCCTCACAATGTCTCTAGTTGAAATGCTTCTTGTGTTTTGTTAATGATTCTTTGTCGATTTTGCATTCAATGTAGTTGGAGTTCAATATATCCATAGGTGCTGAGTATGATAAATAATAAGATGGTCATTGGTATTTCCCATAGTAAGTCAAGTAATAGGGAGGTTAGCATATTGATTCATGGTTTCTAATCTTGGATTTATTCTTTAAGTATTTGGTTTTGGCATTTCCGGATTTTCTCAATGGAAGTGGTCAACTAGCCTTTTGGCATTTGTTAGGTTTCAGTGATTGATCCATGTATCATGTTCATGAGAATACCCTTTCCATTTAACTCGGTACATAATTTTTCTGTAGTGCCACTTTGATTCTAGGATCTGTTCAATCTCATATTCGTCTTTTTCATTGATTAATACCACTGGTAGTGGTGCCGGTCTTTTTTGGCTTGGGTATTCGGGGGTAATATACTTCATGAGAAGTTGTGTATGAAATACTGGATGGATCTTTTTCCATGACTTCGGAATTTCCAATTCATATGAGGCTTTGCCAACTTTCTTGATTATTTTGAAGGGACCATATCATTTGTTATCCAGTTTTGATACTGGGTGATCTGTTTTGATATTAATTCCTTCTGAATAGGCTTTATCCCTGGGATTGTATTCTTCCACTTCCTTTTGGTGTTTATCATAATGATGTTTCATTACTTTGGTTGCTATTCCGAGTAAAGCTTTTATGTCTTCCCTTAGTCTGGTAATATCTTCCACAAATTTTTCAACTCCGATAATTCGTGTTGTTCCCGAGGGACCTGTGCCTTCCCATGGATGTTGACCTGTGTATGCATAGAACAGGGAATATCCTGTTGATTGATGAATTTTGTCATTGTATGAAAATTGCACCATAGGAATCCACTCAGCCCAATCAGATTGTTTGTAATTCACAAATATTCTGAGGTATTGTTCAATTTCTTGGTTTACTTGTTCCACTTGTCCATTAGTTTGTGGTTGATAAGCAGTTGATGTATTCATCTTTACTCCTAGAATTCTTGACAGTTCTTTGGTGAATTCTGATTTGAACTGCAGTCCTTGGTCACTAATGACAACTTGGGGGAGTCCATAATGTTTGAATACATGATCTCAGAATTCTCTGGCTACTCCGGGTAAATCAATCTCTTGATTACATGGGATAAATTCCACCATCTTGGTGAATCGATCGACTACTACCATGAGGAAATCGAATCCTTGGGATAACAGTAATGGTCCGATGAAGTCTATTGAAATGATCTGCCAGGGTTTATCAGGGATTACATTGGGATTTAGTAGTCCTTTCTTTGTTGATCTGTGGATGTTTGTCCTTTGGCACATTTCACATCCTGATATGTATCTCTTGATGTCAGACTTCATTCTTGGCCACCAGTAATCTCTGAGAATTAATTCTTGCATCTTATTTTCTCCTGGATGTCCACTAATGGCAGTGTCATGGTGAAGGTGAATGATGTCTTCCCTTAACTTTGCATTCTTTGGTATGTAAATTTGATTCTTCCAAGAGATTATACCTTTGTCAGATTCAAGCCAGTTTGGGTCTTTCTGATTGATCATTTTGATGACTTCTCTGTCTCGGTTATTTCTCAATTTACAAATTCTCTCTATTATGTCATTGTTCAGTTTTTTTGAAAAAGCATTTTCCTGGTTTTAGGAATAGATCATTCCGTTCTAATTTCCCTAGTACATGTTTGACCATTACTCGATGCTGTTCTAAGGTTTCTGTGAATATCAGGATGTTATCCATATAGACTATAACCTGTCCTAGATCAATTTCATCCTTAAAGATATCATTCATCATAGTTTGAAAAGTTGCCAGTGAGTTAGTTAGACCAAAGAACATGACTAATGGTTCAAATAGTCCTCGATTTGTTCTAAAGGCTGTGTATTGTTCATCTCCTTGTTTAATCCTGACATTATTGTATCCCCAAAAAATGTCAAGTTTTGTGAAGTATTGCGCCTTTTTGAGTTTATCAATGAGTTCCTGGATGAGTGGCAATGGATATTGATTTTTAATCGTGATTTCATTTAATTTGCGGTAGTCTTGAATTGGTCATAATGATCCATCCTTCTTTTTGATAAAAAAGAAGGGTGAAGCCCATGGGGATTTTGATGGCCTAATGCATCCCAATTTGAGATTTTCATCTAGAAATTCATTTAATTGCTTCTGTTCTTCCAGATTTAAGGGGTAGATTTTACAATCGAACTCTTTAGCTCCCAGGATTAGTTCGATTGCATGGTCCCAAGGTCATCTCAGTGGTAGTTCATCAAATAATTCTTTTTCAAAAACCTTTCCATACTGGTGATAAGTTTCAGGTATTGATTGTTTCCAGTGCTTCTTTGATTGCTGCTTGTTTTGTGCTTCAGTGATCTTAGATGCCATTGTTTGAAAAGTGTGTATTTTGATTTCTTCCATGAGGTTAATGGCGATTAGTCTATCTCCTTGTTCGAAGTCTATCTCTTTGTCAAGATCTTCTTCTTCTTCCTCAGGGTCCAGGATGTTAATTATTGGAGTGCATTCAATGGGGCATCATGTAAACCTTAAGGTATTTTCCTTCCAATCTATTTTTGGATTGTGGGTTTTTAGCCAATTGTGTCCAATGAAAATATCTGCTTTTCCCAGGTTGGACACTGCAAAAGTCATGGTTTCTATGTGTCATCCAAGTCTTACTCGGAGTTCCACATAGTGAATGATTGATCCTCCTGTGTTGAACATGCCATCTGCATTGTATACTGGAATGGGTTGGGAATATTCTTTTACCATGATCATATTTCTGTGTATGAATTCTTTGTTGATGCATGAACTGGTGCTTCTGCTGTCTAATAGTGCCTTAATGTCATAACTCTTTCGAGAGTCTAGGGTTGTGATGGCCATATGGAGATCCATTTGATTTCCCTTAGTTCCTCAAATATATTGCTTTGGGTTTTTTAATTCTTCTAATGCGATTATTACATCATTATCAGAAAGAATGTTTAAGTCATTTAGCATGGTATGGGTTACTTTGGGTCGTCACTTTGCATGTGTCCAAATATCTAATATTCCAATGGCAACTTCTGGTTTTGATTCCTTTAGTTGTCATGCTGTCCAGTAGATATTTCCTTGTTTTGCTTCCTTTCCTGGAAAGCTACCCTTAGATTGTTCATTCTTCTGTGTTAAAATAATAGATTCTTGATCTATACTAGGGATTATTACAGGAGATAATACATAATTAGAGACCAGTAAGTTTGCACTCACTGCTGGTCTCGGTGAAAACCCCAGCTGGCGGCAAGTTGCACCTTCTGGTCATCCAAGAGATCTGGCATGGGTACAATATTAGGTCTAGTAGCTACAGTGTTCATGTTTGTATGTAAGGGGGCATCTACAGCCCTATTCATAAATTGTCCTTGCCTGTTGGGGCAATCCTTAGATAAGTATCCTTGTTGTCTGCATTTAAAGCAAAGTCCACATCATTTCATGATGTCAATGTCCATTTAATTGCCTCCTTGAGAGACAGGGATTATGTCAGGGTGGACAGCTGGTTTGTTCATATTGGGTGTGGAGGGGTTTAATCGATTTCCTTGTATATTGTGGTTCCTGCTTGTGTTTGGGTTATTGTTGCCAAATCGGGCATCTGAATCTCACTTCTGTTTTTCGAAGGCTACTGCCTTATCCTTCCATATGGCAATGTCTGTGTTGTTTGTAAGACTGGCAATTTCTACAAGGTGTTTTCCTAGTGCTGGGTTTATTCCATCTTGGAATTTGTCTGTTAGTCCTGCATTATTAAAACCTGTCAGGTTCTGCCATGCATTGAAGTCTAAGATATATTCTTCAATGTTTTGTTTTCCTTGTCAGATTTTGCCAATCTGGGATGGCATTACTTTGGGTTTCTGGAGATACAAAGAATGCATGTAGGTTGTATTCCAGTGTATCCCAATTTCTGAATGGGCATACTACTGTGAATGGTGGTATTGCGGGTGTATCTCCTTCTGCAGCCCTCCCAAAGACTTGGTCTTCTGTGGGTTCAATTCCATTGTGGGCAGTCTTCCATGCCCATTATTCTTGGTTGAAGGCAATTAAATTCTCCATGTAGGTATCTGCCCATCTCTGGGTAATGTTGCCTTTTCCTTTCTTGATTTTCATCAAGGTCTGTGTTATTCTGGACCATCCTGACATTATTCCTTTTTTGTCAAAGTAATTTGTCATCCATCTGGTCCATCCTGCAACTTGATCAGGGTTGCCTTTGAAATCATTGGGAGGAGTGATCTTGTCTTCCCTTTCCAGTTTAATGTCTTTTATCACCTGGTTAACCAGGGTCATGAGATTAGTGGTGTGTGTGGCCCTAATGTCTTCCATGTAGTTGTTCCATCTGTCAATTCCCCCAACTACAAAAAGGGAAAGGAATGTGGTGAGAAATGCAATGATTGCGTCTTCCATGATCATTGTTTAGTCAATGTGAATGCAGTCAGGTCCATTCCAGTAGTAGTGATCCCAGCACTTGTGGCAGAAGAATTCTTCGTGATTTGGGACAGGTGATATGGGAGATGGTGATCAGGAGACTGGTTCGAGGAGAGGGATTTCTTCAGGTGTCAGAGATAGAACTTGGATTTCCCAGCCTATTCCTTGTTCATGTAGTTCCTCAATTGAGGGGTATGTGTTTGGGTTGGGGGATGCTGTGGTTTCCCTTGATTGGGAGGATAAAGGGGTTGGGGATGGAGTGGGTGTGATTGCTCGGGTAATGGTCCGAGTTTGATGATATGGTGGAATATGGTGGAGGGTTCTGGAATGGAGTTGTAATCGGGTTTGGGATCTTGTAATGGGCATACAGTTTTGACGTAGGTGACTAGCTACGCACACCTTGGTCACATGCACACTGACTTGCTGATAGAACTAGCTGGGGCAATATGTGGTAGCCTCCCCAGACACTAGTGACTTAGGATTCTCCAAAGATTACCCCTGCAGTCCTTGTACAATCAGTAATTCGCCTAGAGTTGGGCTCAACATTACTCTGTATGGCTCTCATGCTTCCAAGCACAATGATTGAGTCTATCAACTATATTGTACATCTATCAGTCAGCCAATTTGACAAAGAAGATGTGAATAGTGGTGTGGGAGTTCCACAGGAGTGTGTGAGGTGAGGTAGATGAGTCTTAAGCTAATGTAAGTGACAGATGACTTGTCACAGTTGAAGTCACACACTAACAAATAACAGAGAAAGAATGAGTAGAAAGTCTGATATATAAACCATCTGGAATATACAAGCTTAAGACTAAGGAGTAATACTAGGGCTATTACTACTTATATACTACTTAATGTGTATCTACCATGAGTAAGAATCCATGTGTAAATCATGTGTATCACTGTGCATTACTGTGTCTACAGTCTTATGATTGTAATTAAACTGTGCCTGTAGTTTGCTGAGTAAAAGCGTAGTTGCCTTGTGGTTTCTGCATGTGTGTCATGTGATATAAGCAAGCAGATCCTGACATTAAGGTTGAGAGTATGGCATTGGTTTTGTGGTCAGCTTTCCTTGCATTATCATTTTCTCTCCCCATTCAATTACTTACAGACTCCATTTTGGGTTTCAGATTATTATATGACTACTACCTACTCCTCAACCTTTTGTTTCAATGTTTGATAGTCCAAGATTCTGAGGGATATGCAAGCATCAATCTGTGTGCCCCACCACTGTTTCAAGTGTAAGTACTGCACTAGCAGCCTGGTCCACTGCTACAGTTGCTTTGGGATGGGCAAATTTTTGTCAACACACCATCACTGACTCTGTGGTTGTGTCAAGTATGAGCTGCTGTGTTGCTTTGCTGTCCTGAATGGGCTTTGGTCTGGTACATGGGTTTTTCCACTTTTCCTTGCAGAAAGAAGCAGGTGGCATAAGTATAATGTTTCTGCTACTGTAAGTAACACTAATTTATTTGCTCTAGCCTATTTCAAAAGGCAAACAATGGGAGGGGGTACAAGAGGTAAAGGTGAATAGGCCTGTTTGCTAGCCATTACTCAAAGTATGTTATTTACATGTTGTGGTGAGGCTAGTACTAACTGTTCCCTTCATACTCTGCTGTGAAAGTGAAGTTGCAAGCCAGTACCAAGCTATCTTTCAAAGGTATGCTACTAACAACAATGACCTTATATTTTCACCTTACTGACATACTTACTTCCAGCATACTACCAAAGGAAAAAAACTGCTCCATGAAAGTAACTTCGAGCCTTGAGAGATGTATGTAGTCAACATAACACTCACAATAGCTCAGTAGAGTTTACAAAGTAAATACTGACACTTACAGCATGCTCATACATAAATAAATAAGTACATTATGATATTTTTAACTACTGTTCTTTTTATACTTACGGTATCATAATCTAATGTTAATATAATTCTTGCATTGCAATCATTTGAGTGCCTGAGAGATACAAATTGACTTTACACTGACTAGTACTGGACATTCCAGTAACTATCTAACTCACTTAAATATAACTATTGCAAGACTATGAGGTGGTGAGATATAGACTAAAAACAGCATATATCTGATGGTCCACCACACTTTAACCACACTATCAGTTGACCTTCCACTGCATATACATTGACTGAAAATATACCACCTCAACACTAATACTCAACTAAACATATAGTAACATTAGACTAATCTAGTCAAACCAAAGTCAGAATTTCACAGAAAATCCTGCACTTCATAACACCTCAGTCAATCTTGACTATTTGGTTACCAATACCTGACTATTCATTTTTACTGAGCTTCACAGTGTATCAAAGTGCCTGTGAGGTTACTGTGAAGTTCATCTTATATTTCTGCTGCTTCCAGTTGTTCAATAACATTGAAGTAAATTCTTGATGAAATTTCACACTTTAAGCTGTTCTATGTATGCATCAGAGATTAAGATACTATTATTATGTAATATCTATGGCTATTCAACAGTAATACAGGTATGGATTAAGTTACATTGCAATATCTTAGGTGAGGATTCACATCAAGTTCAAATGGGTGTCAAGTTGGCATTGGTGCAAGCTTGGTTTCCTTGTAAGTTTTGGTTGATTTGGCCTACTTCCAAATGTGGCTTAGCAAATATCCAAAAAAAGTACTTTTGTAAAGCACTCCCAGAGTGCCATACCTCAGTGACTTCACAGTGTACTGTGACTGCTGTGAGGTATGTCACAGTGATATAAAAATTTCCCTCACAGGGACTTTACTGCACTCTGTGGCAGCACTACCACTACTTCTACTCTGCCCTCCTGCTCTCCAAATTCCACATCCCTATCACTGTAGGCATGGGTGATATAGGTGTGTATTTCATCAAGTGTGAGGAGGGGAGGGGTCTCAAGTCAATTGTTTGGTGGATGACAACTATGCAGGTGTGAAGATGTTGAGCAATGTGGTTGAGGAGGGGGAGGTGGAGGGGAGGGCAGAGTTGGTTGTAATTGATCAGTTTGTGACCTGTGGGTCACATTTTGTTGAGTATTAGTTGAATGGAGAAGAGGGCAGGGGGTGTGGCCTTTTAAGATTGTGGGTGTGTTTGCTATGTAGTGCCAGTATAGTGGTGGGGTTTGTGTATAGGGAGGTGGAAAGTATTTTAAAATCCACACAACATACATGAGTAGTTATTTAATTAGCCTTCCTTTGTGGTCCCCATGTTGAGATTATGGGTTTTGTGTATATTACTTATTATTTACTACTACTACTGCTATCTTTCTTGGGCAGACGGTGTCATAGGGAATGGAAATATATGTGTTTTGCATTGATGTGTGTATGCAAGATGTTTAAAATTGATGCAATACTAGTTCTGTGAGTGGAACTTGTAAGGATTTACTATGTTGCCTTGCAATAAAAGACAGCAATTTCTACAGCTCTTTTAACCAATATCAGATGTTATGCAACATGCCAGTGCATCAATCAAAGGGACCGCATTATTAGTATTACAGAACTACTTGGCACAAGGAAGTCTGGCAGTGGTAACTTTTCTACTTGAACAGGAAACTTTAATATAAAACTAAGGATACTTGTTTCCTTTTGACCACAGTTCCTAGTAGTAGTTGTGATTCATTGTCTCAATAAATTGAGATAATGTACATATTATTATTTTAGGTTTGAGAATACACAGAGAAAAGTATGTATACTTATGAGCTCTCAGTGGTAAGGCTCAAAGTCAAAAATATAAGACAGTAACTACATAGGTCTTGTGAGTCAGTGGTTAAAGCTCATGCTGCACTTCCACCACTCCAGCTCTATTATACTTATTGTGCTGTTGAGACAATATCTTATCTCTCGACATCTTATCTTATCATGCATAAGATTAGATCGGATATCGAACTTCCTAAGTATCCACTTGAAGTTCCCTATGCTTCTATATGTAAATAGATCTCTTAAAATAGTCTATGAGTCCCACTCTACATATAGCATGGACTATTATTAGTATACTTGTAGAGTATACAAACCCTATGTTTTTTTATGTAGAATAACAAGGTCTTATTCCTTATCTGTGTTGCTCTAAGTCTCTATACAACATCCTAACAGGTGAGAGTGCATTGCTAGCCACTGTCTCTATGCAGAGTGTGCTGCTCAACATGAGAAGCCAAGGCAGAAACAGAGTGAGAGGCTGAGGTGGAAACAGAGCAAGAGTAAGTACTGCCAGATGAGTCTGTGAAGCCAGCTATTGATGTGGATGAGCTGCACATGGGTGGCTGAGGGAAAGAGAAAAATTGAAAGTCTGTTGTTAATATATTTCCTTGCTGCATTGCATTAGGCATGTGATCAACATGATTACTTGACCTTGTTGGTATTGAAGTGTGAGATTGATTATCAATATCAGTTTCATCTCCTTCATCCTCATTTGTGCTTTTACCACTTCTGCTTCCATCCTCATTGTCATCCTCAGCTGCATTCTCATTTACTGGAACTGGATAATAATCAGTTTTGTCTTGCTCCTTCTCAGTGTTTCCACTTGAAATCTCCTCTGGCCCATCCAATGGCAATATATCAAAATCTGAGCCCATCTCAGTAGGGTATGTGCTCAGAAACTTTGCAACTTGAAATGTACTGATACTAGGGGTGAAATCTTCAGCAGAGTGAATCTCTGTATTGAATGGATTGACTCCTGTTTTCTTCCAGGTACTGAGGATGTTCTCAGATGTCATTGTATCTTCTCATGTCTTCATGTACTCTTTAATGACATCTTTAACTTCCATTTCTCATCTGCCTGTCTCCCTGCTATGCCCAACATATACATCACATTGTTTTAACCATCTTTTTGCAGCAGCCCAAATATCCTGACATCAAGTGGTTGCAGCTTATGAGTCATGTGGGCAGACAAACAGAGGAGCTCAATGCAGTTTTCAATGGCAAGTTCTATTATTCTTGTAGAAAATCTAGACAGTTATACTCAGCATTGTTTCAACAATGGCTATATATTGAATAGTAAGTACCTAGATAGTTATACTAGGTATTTTGTAAGTATAATGAAATAGAGTACAATATATACAAGAAACTCACCTCAGCATTGTTCCAACAATGGCTGAGGTATACAAGTAAAACTACAGTGTATATATACTATGCAATGAGCCCAATTGCTTTGGGCTATAAGTACACTATAAAAGATAAGAGACAATATAGTTGCTGTGAAATGCAGCAGTACAACAGAGTGAGTATAAAAAGATTAGTACTGATAAGACACAGAACATGTGAAATATATAAGTACAGTAGCTACAAGGACTTGTGGAATAAAACCACAGGAATGGTGGTGGCTTGAGTGGTGAGACTAGGATGCAATTATAAAATATCTATTGGCATGTGCTTGTGTAATCCAACAATTCTATCTGTGATATGTGAGCCATGACCATTGAAGATTAGGAGGATTGCCTTTCCAGATGCATTATGTGTCTTTAATTGTGGAATGAAGCTCTTCTCAAACCACTCAGCTATCAAATGGAGAAACCTGGAAGTGAGATGCAAGGACAGATAATAGC